>JAUZSU010140063.1:0-27709 GCA_034780255.1 Parotocinclus maculicauda | reverse complement strand
GCACCTCCACATCATTGCATTCAGTTTTTATTCACAATTTGTTTAGTGTCCCAACTTTTTTGGAATCCGGTTTGTATAATACAATCCTTGTGAATATGACAACGCAAACAAAGAGATAACAAAATCACTCATGTATACGTGACACAAGTGAGTACTTAGTTAGAGTGCAAGTCAGAAGTTAATCTAATTGGAACTTAAGCTTTTATGTGCTGTTATGCAATCGTATTAGGTTCATTACTTGCTTCTAACACTGTACCAGTTAATCCTTAAAAGTTCTGTTAATGTATTTATGAAGTACATTTGCCATTATGCGGTGTATGGTTGATGGGGTAAAAGCCTCCAGCTTTATACAAGTCTATTTAACAGCTAATCGAGACCACAAGTAATGGAAGTAAGAAAAAAAAACCTTTTCTTAAAACAACTGACAGACCTTTCCATCTGTGTGACTTTCCTGATGCACCATTTTGTTGCTTCAGAAGAAATCTGCATGCATAAACAATCACAAACAAGGTGTCAGCACAACTAATGCTTACAGATTAATCTTGCAGATAAAAATAAAAGTGCTACTCCCACCATGCTATCCTTTCCGTGCAGGTGTGTCTGGGACTTTAATTAGTGAGCACAGATGTTTTAAATACCACTGTTTTAAACCAAATTAAAGCAACTGTTCGCATTGTTAGTTTTTTGACCTGAGCTTACATTTCAAAAGGTATCTTAAGTCAAAACAAAAGGTGAACCAGTCAGTATGGCTGCGTCACAAAGACAGATGACAATTTGATCCCATACTTTACCAATCCCTTTGAACAAACTGAAGAGCCCCAGTACACCAGGACTGCATATTACATGCTGATATCAATAATTTTCCGTATTTTTAACACCTTACCATTGTATGGCATCATACTAGGATTCTTCAAGAGCTTACCATCATTATATAGCACTGCTTTGAAGAGGATGGGCTCTCTAAGTCTTGTTGACATCAAGCATTATTTTTTTTTTTCAGTTTTGTTTACTTTTCTCTTATCCAGTACAGCCACAAGCATAATCCTTAACCCTTTAAAAAGAGGGCCACAGTCTAGCTTATGCTCTTACAGTATTTTACTCATAAATCAACCTTTATGCTTTTTACTTGCCAGAGGCCAAGGTGCATAGATCATCCAGCAGATGAACCCTTATCCAGCATCAGACATGGCTAACTGAGCTTTGTAAAGTCAGTGGTAAAGCTGAGACTTAAACTGAGCCAACTTGTCACCCAGAAGTACTACATTATAGTTTCGAAAGTTTGCACATTGTAATTTATTTTAAACAATAACACAGTATTAACACACTATATGAAAATATTCGTATTGCTATATATTTTCTAAAACATGAAACGCAAATAAAGTGTAAAAATCTACACAGCATCCTCGGTGCCACTGAGTACAAAGCCTAAACTGTTTTACACATGGTAATTTTTTTTGTAATTTATAAAGAATAAGGACTTATAATGATAGAAAATACAGTAATGCACATAAATAAGCAACTAACATGGGAATCTATTATTATTATGAAGTGAAATATGGTTTTCAGTACAGTACTGTATACTGTGACAGCATAAGTTATATGGTGTCTGTATAGTGATTTTCCTGTTTTAGTCTGCTAGCATTTGGAGATTAAGTGCAGTGGCCACTAAAATTTAAAGAACAAGCATACAATACATTGAAAAACATAGAATGCGGTGCTAAAAAGTGCTAAAAATTGTAAAGAAGAAGAAGAAAAAGAAGAAAAATAAGAAGAATTGTATAAATGTTTACAAATGTATTAAAAAGGTTAAATTAATTTTGCATGGACACAAGTATTTAGACCTGTTGTTATGTCACTATTTAGCCCTGGGGGCATATTTCTCTTAATCATCTTTGAGATTGGAGACACTTGTGGTAAATGCCCTTGATTGAACATGATTTGGAAAGACACGCCAGTCTATTTAAGACCTCACAGCTAACAATACATTCTGAGCAAAAACCAAGCCATGAGGAGAAAGAACAGGATTGTGTTATGGCACAGATCTGAAGAAAGCTACAAAAAATCTTTGCACTGAAATTTTCCATTACCACAGATGCCTCTGTAATACTTAAGTGAAAGTGATTGGAACAATTGGAACAACCAGAACTCTACCTAGGGCTGGTCCTAAATGGGAGAGAAGTGCCTTCATAAGATAGTCAATCTGACTGAGCTTCACATATACTTTGTGTATATAGGAAAACTTTCAGAAGGGCAACCATCAATGCAGAACTCATATTACCAATATGAGATTTATGGCAAAGTGGCAGAATCCACACAGAATCCTCTCCCCAGTAAAAGACACAAAATACTGTCTGTGATTTGCAAGAAAGCAACTAAAACATCTGACTGTGAGAAACAAGATTCCCTGATATGTTGAAGCCACTCTGCCATAATGCCCAGATTGGTGGAGTGCTGCAGTGTTTGCTGACCAATTGGAAGTTTCTCACATTAACAAACAGGTGATATGCAGCTTAGCCAAAGTGACAATTGGGCTCTATTTAAAGAATTATGGCAGCCACTCTGCTCTTGGGAACTTTCATGGAGGCAGTAATTTCTGCAGATCTGTGCCTCCACCCAATTGTGTCTCTACAGGCAGATCTTTCCTCCACATGCTCTGGTTTTTGCTCTGATAGGCATTGTTAGCAGTGAGACCTTACGTCTAATCATGTCCAGTGAACTGAATTTATCAATGGTGGTGCAGAAACATCTCAAAGATAATCAAGAGACATTGATGGCCCCCAGAGCAAAGTTTCAAGTGCCATAGTGGACTCAAGTTGGCTAAATATCAAATTTTAGTATTTCTTTTTAATACAATTGGTAAATGTTCTAATATTCTGTTTTTACTTCCACTTTATGGGGTATTATGTGCAGAATGACGGGCACAAATTGTTTAATATTAGTGCATGGCCTTAACATAACAGAATGTAAAATATAAATGGACCTTTTTTGCCTATTTCATCTTTTATTTGGGGAAGGTATTAGCCCCACTCTGACCTTAAAGACAAAACATTTACTGAAAATGCATTAATGGCATATATTATTGAGAACATAAGTATTAGACTGTATTATTGAAGTGCTAGTGTAGTAACAAAATAATATCATAATGAAAGTGTATATGTTTAATCATGATCAACATGACAGGTTATTGTTGATTTAACTATTTTATCTTACTGCATATCTTAAGTAAGCATGTGCAGCCACAAACTAACTAATCCTCTTTATGCTGCATGTTATAAGCACCTCTTGCATAAAGCAGGTACTGCTTCCAATAATTTTAGTCTGTCATCAGTGGCAAATATGAGATTTGTGAGCAAAAGAAACCACTGATAAAACAGTAGGGTGCAAACCAAACAGCAGTGTGCCTGCAATAGAACTGACAGCATCAACCATCAACCATCAACGAAACTAATTTCATCATGACACCGGGGAAATAGCAGGCAAAAAAAAACAATGCATTGAACTGAAAAATTTACTGAAAACAGAATCAGTGATTATATTTACATGTAGCAGTTCTTCATAAGATTTTACCACTCTGTGTATGTATAATGAAATTGATTTGAAAAATGAAACTTTTTTGCATATTTAATTAACTATTACAACAAACACTTTTGTTTACAGTAAGAAAATTTCAGATGAAATAAAGGGGCCTGCACACCAGGTTCAAGTATTCACTGCAGAAATGTTTTTCAGTGCACTAGAAAAAAAGATAACTTAATAAAAGAATTAAATTTAAATAAAAGACAAGGTAAATTTAGTCCAGTAAAACATTGGTATGGGCATGAGTGCACATCAGTACTCATTGAGCAACCTATGGTTTGCACTAAAAACTGAAGAAACTGAAGAAAACGGAATAAAACAGCATATAATAAATAAAACAGAAGGTACTTCATTATAGACAAGAAGTCCCAGGAATCAACTAATAGCAATTTCAAGCTCCCATTGCTGTACCCTTGAGTAAGGACCTTGAATTGCACAAAATAATGTATCTGTATTAAGTTACTCTGTATAAGAGCATTTGCTAACTGGTCAAATGTGGATGGCATGTTGGCGTAGCTCTAAAGATTCCTGGTTTGATACCAACCTAGCCTTTGCCAAGTAACAATTAGTGATATTCTTATAAATTAATTAACCTTTCTTAAACACTAAATATAATACAGAGGAATTGTTAAGACACAGCTATAATGTTAGGTCTAAAAGACAACAAGAAACTCAAAGTTTTAACACACTTATCCTACAACATGTGACTCTCAGTGAATACTTCCTTCAGTTAACAAGACAGAGAGAACTAAGGAACAAAGTACTGCAGTTATCGCATTAGTAAAAAGCCAGAGGCTACAAAAACACCACTGTGTAATGAGCATGTGAGTGGCTCTGAATGCACAGGTAGTGCTGTCAATTAATCCGAGGGCGCAAAGCTAGGACTCTCTGTTATGTAAGGAAAAGCTGCAATAAGGCAGTTGGTCACCAGGCAAAAAAGGCCAAAGCTCGCACTTTTAATTGGGAGAGAGAAAATGTCAAGGGCAGGAGGTGAGCTGCTTGGTCTTGTCTTGACAGTGAGGTGTGTGTATTTATGAGAGAGATAGTCTTAAGCGAAAGCAGGTGTGTCGTGTCATTACCTTTTTGTCTGTATGTTTAGCACTATTAGACCTGCATGTAGGCGAGTCTAATGGTTTCACCGAATGACAAGAAGGGTTTGTACCACGTTGCTACATGTAATACACTTTATATAAAAAATTAACACCAGGAGTAAATAGGAATAGACCTTCTGACTCAAATCTTCTCAATCCCCAACCATGCATGTAATAGCTGTTATAATAGACTACATTAATTTCCAAGCCAGACTAATCAGCAGGGTTTGTCCTCTACAGAGGATTGAAAAAAAACCAAAAAAAACTCTCATATTGCTTATTCATAGTATGAATATGGCAAAAGCAAACCATAGACTGCAGTTTTGTTCAGTAAATTCTGTAATTAATCCAGTAATTCCACTTTACCAGTTCACTAAAATGTGGCAATATCTCATAACAAACACTGCTGCCATTATAAAACAGTTTTAATATTGCACCAGCAATGACAACAAAAACATAACATATGCTCATAACACGATTGGTATGTAGTATCTAGTATGTGCCATATTCACAGCGATGTTACACCTACATTAAGGAGTTGATACAGCCATTTTATAAATTGACATTCAAACTGTAACCTGCACAATTGGAAAAAGGCTTTTCCAAATCACAGATATGTCTTTCTTATTTCTGATACACAGAACTCTGAATGCTTTTTCATCTTGTACCACCGTTAGGTCAAATTAAGCCTATTGTTATGTCTGACATCTTATAACAACAATATTTCACATTATTAAGAAAGGCAACTGTTATAGTGCCATAAAGTATACACAGTATAATGCAATATTAGGGGGCTGTAAATATATCAATACTTCCATTACCTATAAGTCATGCTAGTGTAGGAAAAAGAGAACAGTGTATAGGAATCTGTTTTATGTCAGGTCTATTAACATCCCAAAGTCAATTAATAAAGTTACAGTCATGTTATGCAAACTACAGTTTATTCTTTCTTAGTGAATACTATAAATGGTATATAATTAACATATTTCATTTCACATAAAAGTTTTTCCTACTTGATTAAATAGCTTTAGGCTGTGCTGTATTTTCAATCATTTGATATTGCCTTTCAAAATTTTAAAAGCTATATGGAAAATTCACAAGGAATTCTTTAATCGAAGTGGAATGAATACTTTCTGAATTTGCTGTAATTAGGAGTAGTATACCCCTTACATTTAACTATTTTATTACATCTTTTCATGGGACAACACTGAAGATATAACACTTCGATGTGAACAGTGTAAATTTGCTGTACCCTCCAAATAAAACAACACACAACCATTAATGTCTAAACAGCTGGCAACAAAAGTGAGTACACACCTAAATTGTGCCCAAATAGCCATTTTCCCTCCATGGTATCATGTGACTAGTATTACAAGGTCTCAGGTGTAAATGGGGAACCGGTCTGTTACATTTGGTGTTATTGCTATCACACTATCATACCGGTCAGTGGAAGTTCAACATGGCACATCATGGCAACAACTCTCTAAAGATCTGAAAAAAAAAATTGTTGCTCCACATAAGTAGATTGCCAACACCCTGGAAGTGAGCTGCACCAGCGGTTTAACAGGACAGGAATCCTTTGGCAGGTAGAGCTCAGGTGCATCACTTGCATCACCTGCATCATTGATCCAGGTCAACTAGTACACATATTTAAACTGCAGCATTCGTCACAGGTGACTAGCAGCTTGACGGAATAAAAAGCCTAATATTCAAGGAATGCTCTCCAAACCCAGTAGGGGACCTGTTCTAAATGTGGCGCCAATCAAAGCTGCTAGCCATCAGAAAGCAAAAAAAGAAGCGGACATCTGCTTTACTCTCAGCCATCTTGTGAACAAAAAGTGAATTTCATGCTTATTGGCAACACTTTTAATCACCCATTTGCACCATTTTAATTACAGTAGAGCCACAGAAACTGAAAACGGTAGGTAATGCATTAATTCTGATGTTACTATATCCACAAGACTAGATGACTGCATACAATACTTGTAATAGCAGATTTGTCATCAACTGCCTCTTATACCGCATATTGATGTAAATGAAATTTAAATTACAATTTACCAACTCTTAGTCCTCATTGTGAATCTTAAATGAATTTAGGATACCATCAACACTTTCTAACAGAGTAAGACCGATCATGTCCATTTTAAAACATTTAAATAAGCTCAGTACTTACTGCTGTGACAGAGGTAATGACAATGCTAATTATCTAAAAGGGTTGATATAATTGTTACTGGATTAATTGCTTTTAATTTGCATTAAAGCACAACTAAATTGTTTATTAAATTTTTCCTAAATAACATCCTACCAGAATAAATGCTTGAACATAAATTGCAACTTCTTCAGTTTTATTAACTTTATCCTCTTGTTTATTATTATTCCACCTAATTTTGGAGCTTCTTCTCCCCCTATAGATTGAGATATAGGCACTCTTCTAACTCTAACTCCACTCTAATGTCCACTCTGGTCTGGTAAAGTGTGCTATTGTAAACAGGTTTTATTTTTTATTGCGCCTTTGGTTGGCTGCTCTGGGACAAATTCATGATTTGATCCCAATGTTAATGAAAGGGAAAAATACAATTTTGGGCTGGAGACAAAATTTTGCACTATAATTGAGCTCATAATGAAATATAGTATTTAAGCTCTAGATGATAATCAGACCTTGAATGGTCCTACAGAGGCCAAACATATGGCCACCAGTGTACAACACACTATGTAGGTTCTGTGGGGATCTAGTTTTGTAGTAAGTTCAAATATAACAAACTATTCTTCTGCAGAAGGGGAGCACAAAATGTAATATTCTGTACTTGTGTAACCAATATCAATTCAATATAATCATTAATTGAACATTTTACATAGATTAACTTTTTGCCCTCATAGTTCACAGGCAAGGTTTTTACCATGAATATGCTCAGCTGTTGAAACTGGGAGTTTTTTTTTCTAATGAGGCATATATTGTGTTTTTTAAAAATGCCTAAAGAAAACACACATATTTATGGTTAACGGTCATTTATTGAATATTTCAACCAATTGAAATCATTTTTGATGTATAATGTGTATTTGATGTGGCATTCATTATTTCTTTCCATATTCTTGAATTTTTTCATACTGTGTAGCATTTGTGCACACCAAAGGGGAACATGGTAAGACAATTTTAAAAGTATTAACAGAATTACAAAAAAGATAAAAATAATCAACATGATCAGGTTTGTGTTGGCTTCAATTTATTTTCAATTAATTGCCCTGCCCTAGCACAAAGCCAACACTGGGTTAGCATATGAAGCCAGTACATGGCATGACACATTCAAGCATGTATACACATATTCTTGATCACTCACTCACAGACACTACAGAGATGCAAATTATCCTAATTCATGTATTTGAAATAGGGTGAAAAGCAGAGTACTCAAAGGAAAAGGTACCTACTTGGATACAGTTTGACTGGAGTGCTGCCATGGGAACAGGACATTACCAACAGCAGCACGGTAGCTGTAAACCCCCAGCAGGCCGAGGGCTAGGGCAATCTTGGAAACCAAAGAACAGCGGCGCTGGACCAAAAGATAGATCAAGAGCAGAGACAGCACAGCCAGGACAGACAGGAACATCTTATGGTCCTCACTGTGGAGACATCATTCACATGCACACAACAAGAGGAAATGAAATTTTAACCAAGTAAGACATGTATAATGTACACATGATGCCTAGTGCTGCATATGATGGACATGTTAAATAAAAAGTAAGAGTATTCTTTATTGTAAATTAATAAAACACAATAAACCAAGTACAGTCCTTTCTCAAATAAAAATACAAACATAAAGATCATATAGTCTACAGTGTATTATTACACCAATACTTTGTTTATACTATAAAGTACTTTATTACTATATTTACATTTACATGTATGTCATTTAGCAGACACCCTTATTCAGAGCGACAATATTACAATCAATTAAATTGTACAACTATAATGAAGCTCTAGTTACCCTGGTGGGCTGTCTGGATACAAGATGTATTGGGCATAGGGACATACAAGTTCCATATGGTACTATGGCACATTTTCCCCACAGATTGGGGCCTACTTGCATGCTTGTAGGCTGCTGAAGCTGGACCCATAAATGCCTGATGGGCGATAAATGTGATACAAGGAAGTGTTACTATTTGGCGGAATCATTCCTGGGAAACCCTTGCTATGTTTGAGCGAGTATTATTCCACTGATAAATGCCAGGTGGAACCCCTGGTCACATGTGGCCACAGGTGATATCACTGTTTCTTGTTGTCAGATCACTAGCAGTTTTGCAATAAAAAAAACATTTTCACCAGAATATTCAATCAAGTTCAATTTACTTTGCATAACATTTGATTTCAAAACTATTAAAAGGAGCATTGAGAGTTTCCAGGTTCCTGCAGGATGCCTTAAGAACTAATCATGGACAGTTTGCACAGCTTAATATCCTCAATGCACAAAGATGAGATACAGTGGGTACGGAAAGTATTCAGACACTTTTCCGTTTTCACTGTTTGTTTGATTGCAGCCATTTTCTAAAATAAAAAAAGTTAATTTCATTTTTGATTAATGTACACTCGGCATACCATCTTGACAGAAAAAAAACAGACATTTAATTTTTTTTGTAAATGTACTAAAAAAGAAAAACTGAAATATCACATGGTCATAAGTATTCAGACCTTTTGCTCTGACACTCATATTTAACTCACAAGCTGTCCATTTCTTCTTATCCTTGTTGAGATGGTTTTACTCCTTCATTGGTGTCCAACTGTGTTTAATTAAACTGATTTGACTTGATTAGGAAAGGCACAAACCTGTCTAAATAAGACCTCACAGCGCATGTTAATGCAAATGAGAATCGTGAGGTCGAAAGAACTGCCCAAGGAGCTCAGAGACAGAATTGTGGCAAGGAAACCAAGCACTGCTCTTCACCTGCCTTAGACAATCCCAACAGTGAAACATGGTGGTGGCAGCATCATGCTATGGGGGTGTTTTTCAGCTGCGGGGACAGGGCGACTGGTTGCAATTGAAGGAAAGATGAATGCGGCCAAGCACAGAAATATCCTGGAAGAAAACCTCTTCCAGAGTGCTCAGGACTTCAGACCGGTCCACCTTCCAACAAGACAATGACCCTAAGCACACAGCTAAAATAACAAAGGAGTGGCTTCCGAAAAACTCTGTGGCCATTCTTGACTGGCCCAGCCAGAGCCCTGACCTAAACCCAATTGAGCATCTCTGGAGAGACCTGAAAATGGTTGTCTACCAACGTTCACCATCCAACCTGACGGAACTGGAGAGGATCAGCAAGGAAGAATGGCAGAGAATCCCCAAATCACGGTGTGAAAAATTGCATCATTCCCAAGAAGATTCATGGTTGTACTAGCTCAAAAGAGTGCTTCTATTAAATACTGAGCAACGGGTCTGAATACTTATGACTAGGGGTGAAACGATACACAAATTTCACAATACGATACGTATTGCTGTGTTTGCTCCACAATACAAAACATTTTCGATACAACATGAAGAAAGAAAATTATTTTAATTTCTTTTTA
Organism: Parotocinclus maculicauda; assembly: GCA_034780255.1. NCBI lineage: Eukaryota > Metazoa > Chordata > Actinopteri > Siluriformes > Loricariidae > Parotocinclus > Parotocinclus maculicauda. The sequence continues at coordinate 17,488 of JAUZSU010140063.1, read as the reverse complement.
TTATTTTACTTTTATTTTTTTGATGTAGAGGTAAATTTTTGGAAAGGATGACTAATACCAGAAGTTTTCGTAGGAAAAAAAATATACAAAAGAACCATACAAGTCTTAGTATGATAACCTGAATACATATGGAACCTGAACTTGCTTTAGCCAGTTTATTTACAATTTGATCCTGTGTTTTCTTATAAAGTGCTACTATTACTTTCTGGATGAAATGAGTGTGAGATGGAATTTTATAGCGAGGCTCAATTACCAGGATCGTCTACAACAGAGTAGGGCTGCAAATCAGAAGCTTTAAACTTCCCTATGGCGTGAGTAATTTGCTTTGCCCGTTTACTATTGGCACTTAGCGGCTGCTTAAATGCTGGGCCTCGTGTTTTCTCTTTGCTCCGGTAAGTGACACATTTGGATGGTGTCTCCGCAAATGAGTTTGCATATTGGAAGTATTAGCACCGGTGTTTGATACTCGTGTTTACACACATTTACCATTTTGTCCACCATTCTTTGCCCGTCATTATTGTAACTGACTAGGAAACAAAATATTCCCACCAAGGAGATGGATACGAGGGCGATTTTGGTTGTTCCAGTTCAGTCTTGCTCTCTCCGCTAGCCATGTCACAGTCAGCTAATCATCCAGCAGGCTAACCAAAACAATAGCATGACGTTTTTCCCCCAGTAGCTCGAAACATTGCTCGGGCGTCATCATAGTAACACACCTGTTATACACCGTGTCACTAGATGTCGTATGAAACTACAGTACACCTCAGAACTCTCTTCTGCTCTGCAGATGGCTGCAACTGTAGCGCGGGTTCAGAAACGGCGCAGCAAATAAAAATAAAAAATCTTAATGTATTCAATTCACAGGTCGTATGGTATCGAAAAAAATTAATGTTACTATGCGTATCGTGACACCCCTACTTAAGACCATGTGATATTTCAGTTTTTCTTTTTTAATACATTTGCAAAAAATTCTACATGTCTGTTTTTTTCTGCCAAGATGGGATGCTGAGTGTACATTAATGAGAAATTATTAATAAATGATTTTTTTTTATTTTAGTAAATGGCTGCAATTAAACAAAGAGTGATACATTTAAAAGGGTCTGAATATTTTCCGTACCCACTGTATATATGCTATTTACTACACTTATTGTAAAGCAGGACTGTGGAGTTCTTTAATCAAGTGTACACCTCTGTACATAAGAAAAAAGTGATCTTCTCGGAAGATCCACCCAACATCTTCATTACACAGCAAAATGCTGATCATGTGCCTTAATAATCTGACATAACACACAAATAGAATAGAAATCATCGGAGGGTGAATACAAATTGATTTGGAAATCATAAATTAAATGATATATGGTAGCAGTGGGTTTTGTAGTTTATAAACCCACCCATGTGTGTTAATGAAATTTCCATTCCAGCTTCAAGAGACCAAAAACAAATAAAAAAAAATCTCAGCAACTTTTTGAAATATCGAGTGTGTTTATCGCTGCAAACATTTAATCAGATGGCATCTGCTTTAAAATACTTTTTTTTTTTTTTTTTTACTAGACAGCTTTTATCTTATTAGCCTGTTTACGCAGTATAACTGCCAGATTTTAATCCAAGCAGGTTGTATACTATTTAAAATGCACTAATCTAAAGACTGAAAGGACTTTTTGATTATCTCTAATGATTACCCGTCTCTCTGTGATCATTTAATTTGCATTTAAGACAAGGACTAAAGCCTGCAAATGAATGCCCAAACGTGTAGCCTATTTGCATCCCTGAAAGATACAAAAAAACAAAGTAATTTACCAAGAAACAAATTACAAAAAAGCATCGGCCATGCTTGAGTAATAACGCACAAGCATGTGCAAATTGTATTTCATAATCACACTGAATAAAAACTAAATGGCCAATCTGCATTTACCTTTAAGTACCAACAGTGAATTTGATCACAGCTCAAAAAATATACAAGGCGCACACCTTCATATATATAAGTATAACTTTGCAAAAAGTTATGCATAAACACACACCTTCCGTTTCTACAATCAAAACTACTCTTAAAATGGATATTCTTATCATTTGCGGCATGATTCATGAGGCAGCCTCTGGTGGGCTTAGTGACCTGCCGCCACTGGTTCATTGTTTTCATAATGAAAGGAAGTAGTCGTTAAAAAAGCTACATGCAATGTCTCTTTCCTCTGTCGACCCCAGCTACATTAAACCAATCATGGCATCTGTTGATTATGCCACCTTAAACAAGCCTGTACTTATAATGACTACAATCTTAGTTATCCATTTGCTGCAGAGTGGAATTGCACTTATTGAACTCCAGAATTTTCAGTCATGTATCAAATGGGTTCAATTTAGTTCAGTTGCAACTGAACTGACTCTATAAAAGTAGACTGACTTGATAGCTGACACGTTAGAAGCACTAGATTTAACAGTACTTAAGACTACTTAATAATTAGAAGTGCTTACAATCAGAAAAATACTGTAGTGTTTATCAGTGTGAATGCTGCATGGTTTTTAAAATAGTTGCACTCATTACAAAGTATGTAAATAAAAAAGTAATAATACTACCACCTCAATAAATACACTACATAGACAAAGGTTTGAGGTGTCTAGTGGCATTGAATGAAATCTCAATTGAAAGATCTCTATAGAACCAGCTTGGTGGTGCTAGTAGTTGGACCACAAAGTTCTGGTCAACAGTAGTTTCATCACTGAGCCACAATTGCCTCATATATGTTTGCACATTATTATAAATACCTAGAATAATCAAATTATTAAGCTACACTTTTTTTACCTATACCTAACGTAAGGTTTAATAAGTTAATTTATGAATTAGACACGATTGGCTCCACAAAATATGTAACAGTAGGCCATAATCTGGCATTGTTTCTAGCCCTGCTGAGTATCCCTGTCCTTTATCTATTAGTACACAAACTGTTTATACACAAAGATTACACCAGGTCTCTAATTAGCCTGTGATAAGAGTGATATAAACACAGTGTGTGTCAGTCTTGGCAAGTCGTATTTTTTGCTCTAGTGTGTGAAATCAGAGTTTTGATTTGCTAATCACTATGGTCACTGTGGTTAATGAACCACAGTAAAATCTGGCACACAGTTTTTGTGTAATAACCCAGCCATCTGACACTGTGTATAACACCTCTCATGTGAAGCATATACACAACACAGATGGGGAGGAGTTGGAAAGACACTGTATTTAGACACACACTGTATTTATGCACCACCATAAGTTTATAAGAGGATTTAAGCCATCTTATTTTGTTCAAGTTTATTCACTGGAAAAACTCAGTGCTGCATGAACAGATTACTTGGCAGCCCCTTGACAATTTATCTTATTCTAAATAAAACTGTTTAATGTATTATTGATAAGAAAATCTAAAATGCGAGCTTAAGAGTGGGTAATATATCGAATATATTCAATGTATCACAGCTTGCACTCTCCTATGGCTCCACTTCTTATTGCAAGAAAATCACCTTTATGTCAATAAGCTTAATCTAAGGTTAAAAAAACATAAAATTCCAGTATTTAAATAAAATAAAAACTTTTATGAAGAAATAATTATAGTTACCAAAACCACATGCTATAAATACAGTTACATTTAGTACCTTGTAGAACTTGGATGTGCCAATAAAACCACTGTCTTCCCTTATAACATTTTATAAGGTTTGACAATAAGTTACTGTTGCATTTCTGTCAGCTTGAACCAGTCTGGCTGTTCTCATCTAACCTCAGGCATCAACAAGGCATATCTGCCAAGAGATCTGCTGCTCATAGGTTATGTTCTCTTTTTCTGACCATTCTCCAAAAATAGTGAAAATTAGTGAAAATTAACAGTGAAGTACCGTATTTTCTGCACTATAAGGCGCACCTAAAAGCCTTAAATTTTCCCAGAAATCTGACATGTGCCTTATAATTCGGTTTTCCAAAGATTCCAAAATCTATTGTTGTGTATTGTTCTGATACTTTGGTAAACGCTCCGCTTCATTTACTGTCGGTCCATTTCCGGCTGACACAGGGACGTAATACGTACAGTAGATACAGTACGTAAACAATCAGAGAACATTACGTAATACGTACAATACGTAAACTAATCAGAGAACATGCCGCCGTATGTGAATGGATTGTGGATGCCTGGGCTAAGGTTTCTGCATTAACTGTTGTCCAAGCTTTTGCGAAAAGCGGCATCATTGCTTACAGTCGTAAGGATGATGGAATTGGAAAGTGCTATGTTAAATCACCACTGTGACTGTAAAGTATTAGACTTAGGTAATAAAATGTCATTTATAAAAAAAAAATACGATCTGCCTTCAGTTTATTTCAAACGAATCGCAGGCTGCGAATAAGTAGCCGGCTCCAGCCTCGTGATGAGCCCAGCTGTTCAATTCAGGCACAGAAGATGAGGGCTTTGATGGATTTGTGGGAGAAGATTTAATAAAAAATAATGTGGGTGTTTTGTTAAATAGTAGAATAAAGTTAAACTAAAATCACTGTTTAGCTTCTTTTACTTTTTTGTAGACCGTATGTTTTAACATGCGCTTTATGGGGCACCGTTTGTAAAGCGGAACACTTGTTAAATAACAACAGCATTATCGTCACATTTAGCGTTAACACTAACATTTTTTTTTACATTTAGCACTGCCGACTGAAAAGTGTCTAAGAAAATTTAAATGATGCATTTAAATATTTAACATACAAATTAATTAGCTAATTTTCTTAGACACTTTACAATCGGCAGTGCTAAATGTTAGTGTTAACGCTAAATGTGACGAAAATGCTGGTGTTATTTTTTTCGAGTGTTTCGCTTTACAAACAGCGCCCCATAATACAGTGCGCCTTATGCATGGGTTAAATACAGAAAAAGACCCCGTAATTGAGACTGCGGCTTATAATACGGTGCGCCTTATGGTGCGGAAAATACGGTACTGGCACTCGCCTGTCTTGCATCAACAACCATGCCATAATCAAAGTTTCAAAGTGACTTAAATCATCTTTCTACCCCATTCTGATGCTCGGGTTGAACTTAGCAGATCATCTCGACCACGTCTACATATACCTATATTATTAGATATTTGCGTTAACGAGCAGTTGAACAGGTGTACCCAATGAAGTGGCTGGCCGTGATATAGAATAACATCACTGCAATATTATTCCATCCTTTTTACGATCAAATTTAGCTAGTGCAAGTCTGTCTTGGCTTCATTTTCTGGCTCTAAAGCTTTTTCCATCCCTAAATGAGTGTCAGTCTCTTCTTCTGCACCTCAGATTTATGTTGTGGTGAATGTGTTGAGCTTCACTAAGCAGAGCCTGTTAAAAATGGATTTGGTAAGGATTTAATGAAATCTGTCTGCTGTCAGAAAAAGGACCACAGTACAATCAAGTATTAAATGAACTTCATTTACAAGCCACCTCAACACAACCAGCAAAACTAATCACACACTTTGCTGCCTATATTAATATTGAATCATAAATGTACACAGAAACATTGAAAACACATATTGTAATTGTAAATTTAATCTTTTAAGCACTTGGGTGGTGCAGCTGTCTAAAAATGCTAGCTCATCACTGCACTAATAGCCCGGCACTGGTTTGTGTGCCTGTTTGAGGAGAGGCTGCTTTGGGATCATCTTAAGCCTGTGATCAAGATAACAGTTTTTTCTTGTTAGTAGTAGATTACTCACTTAGGGTCTACACTTTCAAAGCTGGGAGTCTGGAAAAATTTACATTAGTCCTAAATACGGGTTCTCTGTAAATTGAGACTGTATAGCTATTCTGCTTTAATTTTTAATACAGAATAGACAGTATAAAGAGTAGTGACACAATGTGTTTTACTATATTAACTTTAAGTAAGAGCTTTCTTACCTGTTGAGCCAGTGACTGAGGTCAGGCAGATGAGCCCACTGAACTCCGGTCTGGTTTAGAGACCTCAGAATTCGACAGCACACTAAGGTTAGCAATGGAGTCGCCAACGCTAACCACTTCTCTGAGTCTGCACTAATTCCTAGCTCAGCCACAGGAGAGAATGATGCTCCTGTTATGACTTTTTCTTGCACAGTCAAGGATAGGAGAGGACTTTCATCATCTTCCTCATCTGGGCATCTTTTTTCTCTAAAGTATTTTCTGCATACATCCTGAAAGACGACCAGGCACAGTGTATTGAGCAGGAAGTACCAGGTCTGGTGTTCTTCCTCCACAAAACTACTGGAGGCTAAGCTGAGAGTGTGACTGAGCATGCCAACCAGGAGTAAGACATCCAGTTCAGATAGAGTCCAGTGTGAAGAAGATGCCTAAACGGAGAACAACGGCAAAGTGAGATAAGCAGGTGCATGCAATAGCTTTATGGTCTCTCTTACAGCGCTCTAGGTAGAGGACTGCTAAACAAAATGAAATGAAAAGCCAACTAAGCACTGAAATAACAAGCAAGTGCAGGAAGCATGGTGTAAGCACATCAATTCCCAATTCTTCAAAACACATCACTGCTTCAAACAAGAATTTTTTTTTTAATATGTCACCACATACAGTAAGTGCTGAGCTAGGTCTTTAGTCACGGATAGAAAGCCATTTGGACAGCCAGGGGGAGGTAAACCACCTGTGTAGTAGTATAAACAAAATACTTATTTCTGTCTTGAGAGGTTGCTTAGGTTAAGTCATGCTTGTGTTATGAAGGGAAAGGAGTAGTGAGTTAGGTTTGCCTTAAGTTGGAATTCATGTTTACATTCACAAGCACTAAAGAAGCGTTTTTCAAATTTATCTTAACGGGTAGAGACGTGTACCCATGACAAGTTGGGAACACCATGCTTCTCCGGAGTTAACAAGCACTGGGCCAAAGACCTGCTATTTGTCATTAAGTGCAACACATGGAAGAATTTAGTTGGTTGGGGTTGATTGTGAAAAATACACTGATGCTTGAAGAAGCTCAATAGTAGACAGAAGTTGAATCCATTACGTCTCAGAAAGACATAATTGTCTTTTGGAGAAGAATTGACTGAGTTTGTTTCTCGTTGTCTTGGTCTCTAATATATCTGTTTTATGTCTGAATAAGAACAAAACAACAAGAAGCCCTGTTGATAGTTTTTATTTGTAATTATGAGCACTTTGTGTCTCTTATTATTACTTGACCAGGAGCGTATTGAAAACTGCACCTTTAATTATTTGGAGTTTCTTTAAAAGTAAAAATTACTACTAGTGGGCTTACATTAAATATGCTGGCAGTGAAAGAATGGAAGGTCTTCTGACAAAATTCTTTCCCTCTCTGCCTTCTCTAATTACTCAATGCAATAAAAGCATTTAGTAGAGCATGAGCAGTTTATCAATTAGGCAATCACATAAGCAGGGCAGAATTCACAATGCAGAATTCATTTGGCAAATAAGGATCATTATTAATACTGAAATTATTATAATTTAACAAAATTACTAAACTCTTTATTATCTAAACAATAAAAATCACACACATTCCAACTCTCTTTTCTTGTCCTCTTCAGTGGCAGTGGATTATTGTGCCACAGCTGACTTGACAAAATAATTATTAGATAGCAAAGCACGAAATCATTATCAACAAAATTAGCTCCTGTAATTCATAACGTAAAAAAGAACACCTCCATTAAACTATACTGCTCACAAAAATTAAAGGATATTTCAAAATGAATATGAAGTGATTAAAAAAAGAAGAACGTGATTTCATTTCATTAAACAAGACCATTAGAAAAGCAATGAAAAATCACAGAAAGTTGTTTGCAATAAGATACAAACTCAATTACTGTGATTGAGTAGCAAGTGATATATTCATGGGGGTAAACAGAAGAATGTGATACTGGACGAGAGTGCCAAACATTGACTGTTCAGTAGATTGTCCAGCAGTTCTTGTGAGATCCTCTTCATATACATTTTAAAATATCTCCTATGTTTTGTGAGCAGTGTAAACTAATAAAATCTTTTATCACGATTAATCCCATGAGTTTTATAAGGCTAATCCCAGTTGATAAATTTTGGTTCATGATACAAGTCAATGTTTTAAGTTTCAAGTTTTTTTCTGAATTTCGAATTGTGCAAAACTTTAGTCCTGTGCATTTAGCAATTAAAATAAATTACTATATATCATAATCACAATTCTAGTGGTTCTATTGTGGTTTAGCTTGTGATGGTAAATGGTCAATTTGGGCAGCAAGCAGGGTCCACATTTTATTTATTTATTTGATTATGATTATGATTTTTTTTTGCAAAGGCATTAAAGCAAGTGCTGTGCTTATTTAAATAAGCAAACATAAATTACAATTGTAAGCACTTACACATATTTCACTGCCATGTCATTTCATCTCATCACATACTTTTAGCCAAGTTTGAATGGGGGAAAGAAAAATGACATTAATATATCACCTAGCTTTCAGTCGGGCCAAAAAAACTCTTAGAACTTGTTCCTACATCCTAATATCTTTGATCTACAGTCATGCACCCTGTCACACTGCTCATACACTCATATATTACTTCCTCTCTCCTTATCTTCCTGACTGGTCTGACTTTTCCCGAGTTTGTGGAGGCAGCAGAGACAGAGAGGGAAAGGATGTAAAAACATGAGAGAATGAAACAAGAAAACAGTGTGTCCCGAGAAGGTCGCTATTCATCTCTGGATAATCATTCATAGGGCTGGGTTGTTTTTCTTCCCATGCTTTTAAAACATCATAATATATTTACTGGTTTCAGACAAATTCTTCAAGTTGTGTAGCAGTACTATGTAACAAGAAGAAGAGATTCCAGACTGGGAAGCCCTGTAACAAGTAGCTATAGGATGACCTGCACATATCGCCGAGTTGTTAGTGTTCCTAATATCACTAATAATGGTGACCAGATGTCACATGCGATGACTCTCCAGATCATCACACCAGTTTTTAGTTCAGCATGTAGCTCCACAGCAAAGGCAAGAAAAGGCACTCACCAACATGCCTTCATACTTGACCCTGACCGTTGCCAGATCCCAAAACAGAATCTGGATATGTTGCTTAAAATGAGACGTTTCCAGTCCATAGTATTCAGGGTTTCTCATTCATGACACGACCTCAACTGAAGGCAGAAATCTGACTTTTTTATCTGAGTGTTTTATTTTTATTTTTTTTGAATTATTGCAATTGAATTTAAGTGCAAGCAAAGCCAAGGCAAGCAGCTTCAGAATTAGATATTTTAGATAAATAGCAAAAATGACTGGAAACTATATGGACCTTTTCAACAATCGTGATGTGGACTTTTTCTCTTAATTAATAATACAGACCTGTATTGCACGCAAATTGCCAACAGATCACTAAGACACCACAGCATTTATTTGAGGAGTGTTTTTAAAATGGGGATACAGGCACCCCAAGGGGTACTGGAAGGTTTTATATGTTTTTTTTTTTTAATAACTGTAACATAAGCAGAAGTGTACATTTTGGTACAGGTACTTAAAATATAATTTAAAGATCATTATGTTCTAACAAAAAGTTAGAACATTGAACGTTATAATTAAACATTCTACCAGATACACACTGCTCACAAAGATTAGGGGATATTTCATTATTGGATATTTCATTTTGAAGAATTCCCTAATTTTTGTGAGCAGTATGCTATATATGGGATCTGTTATAGATCAACCTGTGTTTTATGACATTCAATGGCATTTGGCAGATTTTTAGCTCAGGAAGATATTTAAAATACCCAGCAGCACCAAATTAAAGTGATTGGACTGGAGGAAAGACTTTTGAGATGTCCAGCCACTCATTAGAGAGCCTTCGTCAGTTTTGAGTCATAAGTCATAACGAAGTGAAGCAAAGCCCAGAACTCATTTGAAAGAGAGGTCATACACATAAAGGGCAACATGCAGGGATTACTGACTTCATCTTAAGTAACTGGTATTTTCAGCAACAGACTTTTGTTCAGCACTTTCAGAACTTAAAGCACCTTAGTTTTCTGCTTCAGTACCTCATCTTCTTCATGGTTAGACGTGTTGATCGTTCAGAGATTCAAGTGGCTATTTAATTTGCAGTTGCCATTTTATCAGCTCAAACCAGTAATAGGCATCAACAAGGCATTTCTGCCCACATAACTGCAGCTCATTGGATATTTTCTCTTTTTGGACCATTCTTGGTAAACCCAAGAGATGGCTGTGCTTGAAAATCACAGAAGATCAACCCGCCTAATCATAAACAACCATGCCACATTCAGAGGCACTTTAACTTAATTTTTCTCTCTTTCATATTCTGATGTTTGGTTTGACCTTCAGCAGGACATCTTGACTACATGCCTACATGCCTAACTGTATTGAGTTGCTGCATGTGGAACCTGGAACCTGATAAGATAAGAGAAAAGGTATATTTGCTGCAGTGGATAGTAGGTATGTTAAAGTGTTGTCACCCCAATATGAAATTCAAAGCATTCAACATCTTGTAGGCATTTATTTTCAATTTTTTTGTAATGTAAACATTTAAGGTCTGTTGATGTTTAGGTAAGGTAAGTGAATTGTATTTGCTCTAATAACTTATAAACCAGGTAAACCAGAGCGTAATAATATTATGTGGAAATGTTCCTAGACTCAATATAATAGCTAATATGTTGTCATATAGTCAGTTTTCCCCCAAATTACTATACAACAAATGCGACCACGATCGCTCTAGCCTTTCTCTCTTTTATTATCCAGCTTACCTTAGACTGCACGCTGTAAGTTGTAGCCACACGTCTGCCTGCCATTGCCATCAAAGAACAAAACAGGACACAGGAGAAGATAATGGCAGCAAAGGCTAATGTCCACGGGAGTGAGCAGAAGTAACAGGAGGCCTTGGAGGATGTGCACACTAACACATGAACAGAGGAGCCCAGCAGGATGAGCAGATAGACTGGTAGGGAGAAGAAGGTGGATACCAGGGGAACTTCTACAAATGCTGTACCACTCAGAGCCTCGGGCATGGCCAGCAGCAGAAGTGCTAAAATCTACAGCAAAACAGAGATGATTCAGGATATATATTATATAAACAATTATATAAAATAAGTGTAACAAATGTACCAGTATAATCTCATGCACCAGTCAAATCGCATGGTTGTTTGTTTTTTTAATGAAAGAAACAAACAATTTCAAGCTGATTTGCTAATGATTTTAGTAAGATCTCAAAAGGGTTGTCTACCTAATTGTTCAACAATACTAATTTAAACTGATCAAGTCCACCCAAAGTTCCATAAGACTATATATGCTTATTTTGTTTTTTTGTAACATTGCTATTGACATCAGAGGCCATTTCAGCAGCACATGCAATATTATATCTATACACAAGGATATCTCAAGACCAGTCATATATATTCACACAAGGCAAAGCCGATATAGAGTAATCAATTAAGCTAACACATGTCTTTGGACTGTGGGAGGAAACCGGAGTAAACCCATGTAGACACAGGGACCACATGCAGGACACTCCAATTGGTGATTAAACGCACCGAGCCACCATAACGGCCATAACTATATGCAGACATACATAGTCTTGCAGATAAAACAAAAACATACAGAATTACGGTGCAACTTGAGAAATAACGTATTGCTGAGTATACTGTGAAATTAAGATACGTTAATATAGTTTATAACTCTAAAATCAACATTGATTCACAATTTGATTAATTACAGGAAGATTTCAATCAATGATGAACATGAACAGATACCAAAACCATATGTTAACCATATGTTAAAGTCATTTAGACAGGATTCTGCTTACACTGGTTAGTGAGCTTTGCATTTGTCAGTGTGAAGTTAAGATCTGCCAGGCTGAACCTGGATTAGAACAAAGCTACATTCAAAGATAGCATGCCTTTCACATGAGCTTGCCTGGCACATTAAAAGGCAAGGCCAATTACCTTTCTCTGCCTATTGCCTAATCCACAGGCTAAATGTCTGCGCACAGTGCCTGACATTCTCACACCTACCCAGCCATTAAATGATGTTTGGAAATAGCAACCAGACGCCTACATGTTCTCCGAATGGCATACATGCTTTATCTGAAGGTACAGAGTGTGTGGGCTGCAAAGAAAAAGTCAAGAAAAATGAATGAGGGGTCAGTGGCTCTAAGTGGAGTGTTGAACTAGGATCAGTTTGCACATATATGTCATGAACCTCATGATCCAACATTTAAGTCACTTATAAAGAATCTGTGATGTGAGCATGAATGCATTTATAGATAATGGGTATGATGGTTCATTACCTCGTACTGATTTAAATGGGATTTGCCCACTGATCTATAGTGCTGCATTGGTGGATACATGTAATTGTTATATTCTACTAGTCCGGTGGAATTTAATTAGTGTAAAAAACTCTTTTAAATTAATGCAATACAATAAACACAAGGAGATCAAAATAATGCTTGACATGTACACTGTATGGCTAAATGTTTAACAGAAGCCACTTGATCTTCTTTTATTGAGACTTACTGCTAATAGGTTTGATAGTATGATGTATAAATGTAGTACAGGTTTTCATAAGACAATAATGAAATGGAGTTTGAACTTTGATGGATACCTTGGCTGGATTTAGATAAATTGAAATAAAAAACTTTAAGCCAGAGCTTGTTGTCCAATATTATTCCCTGACCTCAAAGTCATGTTCTAAAATGTATTAAACTAAATTAAATTAAATTAAATAAAATTGACTGTTGTATCAATAAGGTACACTCCACACTATTACTGGTTTTAGATGCAATCCTTAGATGTCCACAAACTTCTGACTATAATAGTAATGCTTTTTGACAGTATTTACATATATAGCATTTATGTACTAATGCAGACTTGGGCATCAGTCCCCTCATGTCCAACTGGTTACTGGACTTCCTGACCAACCGACCCCAACTGGTGCGATTGGACAATCAATGTTCATCAACTATCACCATAAACACTGGTGTACCACAAGGCTGTGTGATGAGTCCCATCCTCTTTTCCCTCTTCACCCATGACTGCAAACCTGTCGATGGTTCCAACATCATCATAAAGTTTGCAGATGACACCACGGTGATTGGTCTCATCAAAGACAACGATGAGACCGCCTACAGGGAGGAGGTGGATCGACTAGCTGAGTGGTGCGACACTAACAACCTGCTGCTTAATGCGGAGAAAACCAAGGAGCTCATCGTGGACTTCAGAAGGAATGCTGACCCACATCCACCCATCCAGATCAAGGGGACGACAGTGGAGCGTGTGAACAGCATCAAATTCCTAGGTGTCCACATCTCCGAGGATCTCACCTGGACGACCGGCTGCTCCAAACTGGTCAAAAAGGCTCATCAGCGACTCTTTTTTCTGAGGACCCTGAGGAAGAACCACCTGTCCTCAGACATCCTGGTGAACTTTTACAGATGCACCATTGAGAGCATTTTGACCAACTGCATTACAGTATGGTACGGATGCTGCTCTGCCTCAGACCGTAAGAAGCTGCAGAAGGTGGTGAAAGCCGCCCAGCACATCACCGGAACACCACTTCCTGCCATAGAGGACATCTACAGGAAGCGATGGGCTGGGAAAATCATTAAGGAACATGTTTGAGTGGGTGACTGACTTTGCTGCGAGCAAAGTTGTTTTATGTTTGTTGGTTTAAGATTCCGCGCAGGTCTTATACATATACTATGAGGAACTTATTTATGCTGCACTGAATGCTTACTGATTTATCATTTCAAATTAAATTTCACAAGCTGTCATTTGTCAACAGTGTAACAAAGCTGATTTACACAGAACTGGCTGAACCATGCCAGCCATTATGTAAACTCAGAAAAGACATCCTGTCCTTAGTATTAGTAGTAGTATTGGTAGTATACACAGTACAAATCAAGACCAAGAGTCCAAATGACGTCTGAGCCTAGTCCTAGTCAGCACGAACATTTAGGAGCAATCTGTCAGTATGTCTGAAGAAATACTATCTGCACAGACTACTATAATGGAGGATTCATATTGCAATATTTGACTCTATTTGGAGACTGGAGAAGATTAGATTTAATCACCTTGAAAAGTAATACTGTCATGTGTATTTAGTCATTATGCTTTATTGCCTCCTTTGTTCATTACTTGCCTTGTTGTTATTTGTTTTAACATTTTTGTTACACTACTAGTACATATAGTACACAGTTTAAAACCTACCCAAAAATTGGCTTAATCATAAAGCATAATTACACTCTGGCTATTCTAAATAATGACAAAATTAAAATACATAAATAAAAAAAACTAAAATGCAGCATGTCTCAAGACCAAAGTGAAGGACATTCCTAACCCGCTGTACAAGACTAGTACGTTCACCTGAAATAATCTAGCATGTGTGATCACTCAAGCATTATCAACATCATTCAAGCTTACCCGTTCATGAGAGCGATAGATTTCATTGATGTCAAAGTTCTCAATATTTAGGTGCAGCTTCTCTTTGCACAGTTCACAGGTAGTAATGGCCTCCAGGTTTGAACCTGCCAAATAAAGGAAAATAAGGTAAAATGTTGTGAAGAAGCATTTATAGCTGTCAAATGGCGTTCATTTTTGTAGTTAACTGCACTTTAGCTGCTTGACCATGCAGAGCCACTGTGGTTGTGTCCAAACTGATTCCTCAATCATCATTTCATGCATTCTACACATTTACATTGTTTAGCAGACGCCCTTATCCAAAGTGACTTACAACTGACACAGTCTTACAAGCCAAGCCATTGAGGGTTAAGGGTCTTCTTCAAGGACCCACCAGTGGCAGTTTGGCAGAGGTTGGATTTGAACCCTTGAAGCCCTTATACAGAGCGACTCACAATTAATTGAGTCTTTCCATTTAAGCAATTGTGGGTTACGGGCCTTGCTCAATGACCCAACTGTGGCAGAGGTGGGATTTGAACCGTGGACATAGTGATCCATAGTCCCTTAACTGCTAGGCTACAACAGTCCCACAAAAAGGTCTACTAGCTCATAGAGAACAGAATTAATAAGTTAGGCGAACCATTATGAATAATTTGCTCATTTTGGAGTGTCTGCACATTCCTGTGAGATGCCCAAGCAAAAAAATATATTCGACTTATGATACAGAATTCACAACACACACACACACACACACCTGTAGGTGGCAGGAGAGGGCTGGGACTCAGGAGCGTTGTAGTGAATCCAGAGAAGAAGAGTTTTTTGAAAACCACGGATATTACATATTTCTTATTCGCTGTGTATGCTCCACTGGAGGCATATAACCATCCCAATGCCCGAAAAGCAGACCGATTAAGTGGAATTTTGGTCCAAATAAGCGAATACAATTACATGTATTTAATAGGATTTGGTCCAAATAGGCAGCTGGTTCCATTAACAGGAATCGACTGCGTGCATACACACGTACACACACTCTTACTAAACAAAGCCAAGTTTAAATGATTACCGGAGGTGATTTTAGAACGGAGCCACTTCTTGATGCAGTCCTGATGTACATACTGCAGACTGCCAGTACACCTGCATGGCTCAATGAGTGGGTTTGAGCTTGATGTCTCTCCCATTTGACAGATCTTACACAAATCACCCTCATCCTCATCAGTGTCTTCCAACAGCAGGCTACAGGGCAAAGCAGAAGGAATAATCTATGAATGCTCTATAAGTGGAGCTGCCATTGATATATTCTGTCACTATCTGCACTGCATTCATAAAAGGTAGGTATTACCCCACTGATCTTTGTAACATTTACAAGCATCATTCAATTAGGAAAATTAATGAATGTTTTGCCATAACCCATTCTCACCTCTCCTGAATTTTCCGAAGTCTTTCTGGATCTCGGGAGGGGGCTGGCTTCTCCTTGACTGGTGCATCAGCTTGACTCCGTCCATCAACAGCAGCGTCCAATCCAATTATCACATTCTGGGGCATACGGAACAGTGGGCTGGACATCACCCTGGCAACACCAAGGTTCTGCCCAGAAAGATGGGCAGCATCTTGCAAGATGGAAGAGAGTCCAGAGGCCCTAGCTGGAGGTGCAGCCGTTGCTCCCTCTGATACGTCATCTTCCCCATTTTCCTCTTCTTCTTCTCCATTGCTTGTGTCTGGAGTGACTTTCCTTCCATCTGAGCTACTGAGGGGGATGTGGATGGAGGAATGGGGTTCCATGCGGGCACTCTCGTCTCGGCCCTCTCTCCTGCGGCGGGAAAGAGGGTTGCAGCGGTTCCAGCTGAGCCAGGAACTCCTTAGTTCCGTATCTGTGCTCTCCCTGCCAGGTGTTGACTGGGTATCAGAGGATGAAGCATCCTCCACTGCAGAGTCAAAGGACCTTGACCCTGAACTGAAACCAGGGGCAGAGCTGGACTATTGGCTAGAGCGTCTAGAGAAGAGGCGGGATAACAAACGCCGGGTTGTGCTTCTGCCATCCGAGTCTCCTGGCTCAGAGGTGACGCTGGGCACAGGGGCAGGGCTAGATAGAGTAGGACTGGAGCTAGCTGCACCTAGGGGTGTATAAGAGGTGGAGCTCCAAGAAGAAAGGGAGGACGGGTCAGAGATTGAGGAAGAGTTTCGTGACGAATCCCTGGCAAGATGAGGACTGGGTTGGTAGTCAGAAGACAACCTTTGCCAGGATGGAACATAATCTGAGGAAAGACGGCGACTGGATGAGTTGCTCTCTCTGCGAGATGATGAGTACAGGCTCTCTTTGGGTCGTGCTCCCTGGGCATAAGTAGAAGTTACACGCTCTGGTCGATCTAAAATGCAACAAAAAATGAGATTTAGAAAATAGCACGGTACGATATCGTGTTGTATACAGTACTACGCAAAAGTCTTAGCCCACCTCTAGATTTGCTGTTTTAGCAACGGTATAATGAGAAATATACAGTATCTCACAAAAGTGAGTACACCTCTCATTCTTTTGTAACTACACTGCTCACAAAAAATAGCCAATATTTCATTATGGGACATTCATTTTAAAATATCCCCCAATTTTTGTAAGCAGTAAATTTTATTCTTCTCATGGGACAACACGGAAGATATAACACTTTTGATACAATGTAGTCAGTCTACAGCTTGTATAACACTGTAAATTGCTGTGCCCTCAAAATAACGCAACACACTTTTGCTGCCAGTGGTTTAGACATTATTGGTTGTAAGTACACCCCTTAGTAAAATGGCCAAATTGTGCCCGAAATGTTAATATTTTGTGTGGCCACCATTATTTTGTCAGCACTGTCTCAACTCTCTTGGGCATGGAGTTTACTAGATCTTCACTTCCACACCTCCATAATGACGTCACAGAACTGGTGGATGTCAGAGACCTTGCGCTCCTCCACCTTCCATTTAAGAATCCTCCACAGATGCTTAATAGGGTTTTGGTCCAGAGACATGCTTGACTTTTACCCTCAATTTATTTAGAAAGGTGGTGGAGGTCTTGGAGCTGTGTTTGGAGTAGGGCTGCAACAACGAATCGATAAAATCGATAAAAATCGATTATTAAAAGTGTTAGCAACGAATTCAATTATCGATTCGTTGTGTCACACGATTTATGTC
>JAUZSU010140052.1:0-15633 GCA_034780255.1 Parotocinclus maculicauda | reverse complement strand
CCCAGAGTTGCCGGGTGGGCACCGGCTGGCCCACGACCCCAAGTGGAATAAGCGGAAAAGATAATGAATGAATGAATAAAACAGAGCTGTCAGTGAATGCCAATGAGCTTTTAGTAGGTACTGGCAACAGTCTACCCATCTGCCACTTTAAATGCCAGGTTAGGAAGTGAAACTCTTTTTCATAGTAAACACATAATAAATTATACAAAAATATATAATTACCTTGTAAGTATATCTTTAAAAATGTCTGAAATTGAGAGAAGGCTTGACACAAATGAACTATTAAAAATTAACACATTTTTGTGAGCAGTGATTAGTACTTTATATAGTACCTAGCTTGCATGGCATGCATAGACAACTGTGTAAAACATTTATTGTGTTGAACAAATATAGGGTGGCTGGTGGCTAATGTCCATGAAACTACACATGTAAGTGTTTTTACAGAAATATACAACATGTACTTGCGTATAAAAAAGACAGAAAAAGAGTTTGCCAGCTATTAACATCTGAGATGATTATTAAACATAAATGTACATAGAATTAAACTGAGTATAGTCAAATAGTTAATTGTTTCACAGTGGTTAGCACTGTTCCCTTACAGCCCTGAGATCCCTGGTTCGATCCCAACCCCATGTTCTGCCTGTGTGGAGTGTTCTTTGTTTGGGTTTATGCATTACTCTGTGTAATCTCTATTTTCCAACACAATAGCAACCTTCTATAATGTTCATTGAGATTGGAGAACACAGTGCAAAATCCACGACACTAAAATACAAACCCTATCCAGATCCACATGGATCCTCTTCTGCACACTCTCCAAAGCTCATCCAGCAACTTATAAATGAGGTTTATTTGTGAGGTACAACATAAATAAAGACTCGGAAGACTAACTTATCTGACCAAAGGTCTGTGGTCCAATTAACAGTCTAGTAAAGTCTAATGAATTCCAGGCATTTACAGTTATGACTGAATAAACTAAAAAGTTTATTTTGGTATTCATTTGTTAGTTGTGGCATGGAAATATTGGTGAATTGCAGTAAATCCTCCTGACTGTGCGTGTTGAAAATACATGAAAGTTCTTCTCCATGCAAGTTAATTACATGTAGATTCGGTTCATTATCTTCCTGTCCTCCCCGTGTCTTTGTGGGTTTACTCTGGGTACTTTGGTTCCTCCCACATTCAAAAGACATGCATGTTAGGTTAGTTACGTTAACCCGGTTGTTTCAAGTGGCCTTTGTGTATTACTGTATGTGGTCTACAGTGGATTTATGCCCTGTTTAGTGTTGTTCCTGCATTGTGCCCTGTGTCACCAGCTTTCCCGCAACCCTGACCAGGATTAAGCAGTTAAGAAATTGAATTAATTAATATATACTTCGTATATGCTCCTGATTTAAAAGGGGTATTGCATTATTACAGGCTGCATAATTACATAATTACTTAATTATATTAAGTCCATTATATTAACTATTCATATTTCATCATACAGTATTTAACAGTAATAGCATAATTATCAGAGTAATATATGTTGCTCCCACAGTTAATGACTGTGAACTGTGTACCAAGGCATTCAAATTAAACTATTTTGGAAAAAGTCTAGTAGGAATCCCCCTGGGATATCACCCTGTCACTCAACTCCAATCTGGTGATACTTGGAGCCCCAGCAAAGCCCTGGAGGAAGAATTTCTCCCCCTCCCTCACTTCTCTTATTCCATCTACACAGAAACCCTGTTGTGTTCTTTTAGGAAAAAGAAAAAAATGGTTAGCTAAATCAGTGTGACTGTGGGTGTACAGGCAAAGTTATGGAGAAGAAGACAACCCTGTGCATCCAAGTTTATGTCTGCAGCACGTACTTAAAATCGAACATTTTGCACATAAAGATTATTTAGGACTGTTACCCAGCTTTACAGAAGCACATGTCAAAGACTCCAAACTATGCCTCAATTTCCTATTTCACTTAGCAGATATACCTGCAAGAAATTGACAAACAAAGCAAGTAGTGAGCCATATTTGTCCTATTTATAGGCGGTGCTGTCTAGTCGATGTACAGTGAATAAGCTCAGTAATCAGCAAGTGCTAGCCATGGCATGCTGAAATAAGATGAATGATGGTCATTTTAGCTGCACACTAGCTCTCTTTCACCATACATAAAGTAGCTAAAAAGATCCTTTACTTCTATTTTACCACTCATTACATACTAGATTATAGACTGAAAGCTATAAATATACTGATGCAAAATGCCATATGACCTGGCACTAGATAATGATGTTGTGATGTTAAAATAATATTGGAACTCCAAAAAAGAGAACTTTATGATTACAGCCTAGATTATCCTAAAACTTATTTTAAACAGTGGCAAGTGCATTTCAAGGACCCACACATTTTTATAGTTTAAAATCCACTTGATTTGTAGTTGGTTTCAGGCATGATTAGTTTCCACAAATTCCAGAGAGTGGGGGGAGTTTCCAAAACGCCCCACAATATGTACCCCAGAACACAACAAATGTGTTAAAACCATTAGAATTTTATGAGATCAACATTAGGTCCCTTCCAGGAGTAATATAAAACTTCACAGAATGGAAACATATAAAACAGCACACTATGCCCATGGTGGTATCAATTTAACACAAATTGCAGTTAAAAGTTACACGTGATACCGTGCTTGCACGATATGTTCGAATGCTTACAATAGGAGGTTTTACATAATAATGTGGTTATTTCACATTTGTACACACAGATGGTGTAATGGGGTAAAGAGCAGGCCTGTGTTGGCACAAACAAACAACAAAACTGATTACTGATGTACAAATTATGTTTGCACTTTCTTAAAGCCTGGTGTAATGACCTATCATTTACTGAAACATTATAAGCCTTTTCCTTGGAACAGGAGGACAGCTAGCCCCCAATGAAATTCTACAAACAGTATTAAGTGGGTTACAGAAACTGTAGCCAGGTGCTCTATGGTCTACCTTTGATGAAAATACCGCTATCCAGATGTGACAGGCAGGACAAGAGAAAGCAACCAAAGGACAGTTAGTCAACAGTTGAATGAGGTCATGTTACACTGGGAGGTTATGCATGGCCATGAGTAAACATCCTGCTGTAAGTGTAATGCAATAGCTACTGAGTGCTAACCTTCAGCTGGTTCAACAACAGGCAAAGAGCCACATGAATTTAAACACCACATAATATAAAGTTTCATAGTTGAGTAACCATTGGGTTTACTTGACAGAGATGGAGAGTGAGAGAAAGGAAAACACAAAAACAATGAGGTAACAGGACATCAATGGGTTGCACTCAGTGTTGGGGAAGTTATTCAAAAACAGTAATATATTACTGATTACTCATTACTTAAATAAAATTGTAATGGGATTGCTTTACTAATTACTTTCTGGAAAATGTAATCTCATTCCTCGTTACATTACTTTTAAGTTACATTCTAAAAACTATGTGAATTAAACTATACACTAATTAAACCCTCATACAAATCTGAAAAGCACAATAAATATAGACAGTAGGATTTATGTTTTAATTAAGGAATCAAATTTAGCAGCAGGTGCAGTATTAAACATTTAGAAAATGAATTTAACTATTCTTAAAGCAACATGTAAGGAAAAACACCCTAAACATGTTTAGAACTACAAATAAACATTCTTGTACTGATTATTGGTTTGTTACTGGTGTGGATCTCCTGCTCCTGCAGATACTGTACTGTGAGAGTAGTAAGTGTTTTGGGACGGTGGAGAGGCTCATTGAGGACAGTAATTGCAGAACTATATGCGCGTTCACATCCGAGTCTCCAAAAGTCTCCAACAACACCAGAAAAAGTCGCTAGATTTGTCGCTAGTCCCTTTTGAAAAAATAAGTAGCTATAGGGGTCTGAAAAGTCGCTAAATATAGCGACAAGGTCTCTAAGTTGGCAACACATTGAGCACGTTACAGTCAGTCACTTGCCCAACTGACAAGGCAGTTGTGTCAGGAAGTTAGAAGAAGAAGACTGCTTAAATGCTTTTTAAAAAATAATATCTTTAATAGAAAAAACGTGAGTAACGCAGGTAACTTACGTTTTTATTAAGTTAGTAATTGTAATGTGATTACAAAATATTTAATGGTAATGCTTTACATTACTGCGTTACAGAAAAAAGTAATCGGATTACTGTAATGCGTTACTTTGTACTGCGTTACCCCCAACACTGGTTGTACTACTAACGGTGCAACAACAAAAACAAAATGCCATGTCTAATTAGGAGTGTCATATTTGGAATTTAATATGAAATGATGGTCACCTCAGCAATAAACTTATATCTGAGGTAAAGACTAGACACCCATCATCCTTTATTTATAGTAGAATTGTAGAACATAGTTGAATGATTTAACTGAAAGGTTAGGTCAAATACAGGGTGTCTATAAAAGTGAGACCCACTTTACCATTGTTAATACATGCATTGTTGTTTGTCGTTTCACCCACCAGGCTCACATGGGCTCCTTGTGTTTTATATAAATCTAAAAACAGCATTTCATGTATGCTGGTTGGAACTTACTTTACAGATACAGACATAAAATTCAGGAATCCAAGGAATTCAAACCAAAATCCTAAACTACCCCTCCATCAGAATACATAACATATTGTGGAATACATTGGGCAACATTTACTTGGAGGTACCTGAGTTGTAGATTTGACTGCAGTGTGATTATATGTGCTAAAACAGCATAAAGTTTGATATGTTATATTTATGTTCCTGCTAAAAAGAAACTGCCACACCATGCCAGCTTTAGTGAGTAGTATATGCTTGATGCTATGTATAAGACCAGTGTGGGTGCGTGCATACACACACGCACACACGCACACACACACACACACACAAAAACCACAAACACAAAGTTCAACACTTACATAACAGCCTGTGGTCACCCTCCCAACCTGAAATACCATAGGTCTGGGCTGAATGTTGACATAGTGGCGTCTTACAGCCCACAAATGCTATGTATATCTACAAGAAAAACGAATTTAGCTATAACACATCATGCAGCTAACTAATTAGCTATCTTTAAGGCACCCTGGAAAAAAATGGATGCCTTAAACTGGATGACTTAACTCAAGAACAGAGTCAAGGCAGGAGTGACCAGGGGTGTGGGAGATCTCAGGAAAGGACGAAATATAGGGATTTATAAATGTAACAGCTGTCTCTGTGACACTGTGTTATAGACTCTAATCTCATATCCTATTTGTTTAACATCTTTCCCTGTGACAATGTGTTCTAGACTCTAGAATCCCAGCCTTTTTTGTTTAACACCTTTCTCTGTGACACTGTGTTCTAGATTCTAGACTCCTAACCTATTTACTTATCATATTTCTTTGTGACACTGTGTTATAGACTCAAGACTCATATACTATTTATTTACCATTTTTCTCTGTGACACTGTGCTCTAGACCCCTAGTCTCTTTCATTACCACATTTCTTTGTGTTAGCCTAGCTACCTAGCATCTTGGCATACTAGCTGCCTTCGTTAGCCAACCTAACAAAGCATCTATGTTCTCATCTGGTTCCACATCTTGTCTTGGTGTTGTATAAATGCCAATTTCTTATAAACCCCTTTTACACACAGATCAATGTCTCTGATTTGGCTCACTGCTCTTTCTCTCAACCCCTCTGTCCTTCAAAGCCTATTTTTCTTTTAATCTGCTGTCATTGTGGTGCTACCCAGCTCAAAGTCTAAATAAAACCTACGCCACTGTGGGGTTAGTAAACAGGATAGGATGCACAGAAAAAACAGGACAGTAAAAAGACCAAAAGTAATCTTGACATTTATAAAGTCCTCACTCAGTCCAGTAGATGGTGGTAATAACGTTGGATTTTTGCCACCTCGGGTTATGAGGCGTGTCGACGTCCCGTTTGTGTACAGGATGCGCATGCGCAAGCGCTCAAACTAGTCTGAATTCAAACTGTGTGGCGGGTAAAAAGAAAACAAGTAGCTGAGTTTGAGGCGAGAGAAGAACAGGAACGTTGGGTAAACATGGCTAAAACATTGCAAGGAATTACACTGAAGGGAAGCGCTGAACTGGTGGCTGAGTTTTTCTGTAAGTTCAGTTAATGAATGTTGTAATTGAGTAGTTTGTAGTTTGGTGACTTTAAAGCATAGCCGCATGCTTCGGTTTAGCACGCGAGCAAACACCATAATGTTGTAACGTGCGTTTCAGTTGTTTCATTTGAAGCCCATGTGATTACAGTAGATTAAATATAATTGTGTGTTTTACATAAGTCGATGCACTAAGTTTTCTTTAAGCTAGATGTGGCAAACTGACGTTAGACCGCTAGCTTTGGTTAGCGTTAGCTTGTTTCTTTGCACAGCTCAAGCATACAGTGTAATGGCGACCATTAGCTCACACCGAAGTTAGTATTTGGTTGAACCAGTAAATAAATAAGCGCAACACAGTGCAAGCAGACGCGATGTCACGTTTAAAAGTAAGCTGGGCCACATAATACCTCGTATTCTGATCGTGATATTTTGGCTTAATTAATTAATTAATTAATTAAATCCATAATTCATCTATAATACACATGCAAATAAATTAGTATGCTAACATTATTATTTATACATGGTTATGGTGTATGGTATACTTGGTATCAGTATACAGTCACAGGCCACAGTTCAAGCGTTTGGTTGCTAGATGGGCTGAGCTGAGAAACGGTTGAGCTCGGTGGATTTTCACAACCATCTCTGGGGTTTACAGGGAATGTTCAGAAAAAAAGTATCCTGTGAGTAGAAGTTCTCAGAGTGAAAACTGTATGTTGATCTCAGGAGACTGGCCAGACTGGACGAGCTTGTTGGTTATTTGTGTAAAGGGGTGTAATTGTAACAAACAGAATTTCCCTCTGGGATCAATAAAGTATTTCTGATTCTTAAAGAGACAACAATGACTCATGCCCATATGTTGCAACCATAATCTGCAAAAGAGCATCTCTGAATGCACAATGCTTACCCTATAGCAGCAAAAGACCACACAAGGTGTCACTCCTGTCAGCTAAGTAATGTAATTGAGGCTACAATTTGCTCGGCCTCACAAATGGGCCATGAAAAGATTCGATAAAGTGTTATGCATTGACTTTGGTCAAGATTTCAGAATTTGGTTTAAACAACATAAAAGCACGTTGTCAACGGTCCAGGCTGGTTTTGTAATGGTGTGGTTGATTGTTTTCTTGGTACTCTTTGGACAAACAATTATAGCCAATGCAAGCTCTTGAATAGGTTAGAATTTGAAGTTGTATTGAGTTGGATATAAATTGATAACATAAATGAATGTCAATATTTATTAAGCATATTTGATTGTGACACTCTTTACAGCTTTTGGAATAAACAGCATCTTATATCAGCGAGGTATATATCCAGCTGAGACTTTCACCCGTGTTACAAAATATGACATGAGTCTTCAGCTCACCACAGATTCCAAACTGAAGAACTACCTCACCAACGTTGTGGCCCAGCTTAAAGGTTTGCTTTTTATCTTACCCCATAATGGTAATAGGTTATAGCTTTATTTAGGACTTAAATAATGTTTTAACATGACTGTCTTTTTATTTGCTTGGTTTGATTGTTTGTACATGTTAGAGAAATGGTGTGTATTTTATTGCAGAGTGGCTGTTTGATTGTACAGTGCAGAAGCTGGTGGTGGTGATCACATGCATTGAGACAAATGAGGTCTTGGAGCGATGGCAATTTGACATAGAGTGTGACAAGACAGCCAAGGAGAGCAGGTATCCTCAAATTTGAAGTGAAGGGATACATTTGGGCAATTGCCAATACGAGTATAATATTTCATTTCTGACAATGACTTAAAATTTTCAGGTGTTCCCCACTTCTTGACTATAACATAATGAAATATACATTTGTGTGCTTGCATCATTTAACATTTAGCCTTGCTAAACATTCACATACGCTTTGTAACGCAACTCAGCGTTACATTGCTATAAACTAGCATCAGGTGCCATGTATTAGAGTGATTCTACGACTATATGAGCATAGTATTGGTGCAGCCTTAATTAATCAGTCACTTTAGAACTAGTGGTCCTAGTTGTGGGTTTTTGTCATCGGCTTTGTGTTTGCACCTGCTGGTCTGGTTACTTTACTGTATATATGAAACACATGAAAGTTGAGATTTATTATGGAGTCATAAAATATTAGAAAACAAAAGCAATAATTTCTTCTGGTTTACCAAATACCTGACAACAGATATACCGTTAATTAGATTTTACAGTGGTGCAAATTATTTCACACAGTAATAAATATTAATTGTGATTGTTATAGCTGGGAAATGAACTAAAACTCCAAGTAGTTCCATTTTCAGTATGGTAGTTTAGTCCAGGGTGAAGCGACGTGTGTGTGTGTGCGTGTCTGTGTGTACAGTCGGTTCTGGTTAATTGGACCACATCAGGACGCAATCATTGGTCCTAACAACTGGCTGGTCCGATTAAAGGAACATGCCCTGTGTTACAAGACGGGACGTGCTATGTAAGATATTAAATGTTTATTAAACCTTTATTGTGCGATTTACATGTTTTTCGAACTTACATACAAGAACTACTGTTGCGAACTTTGTTCATTGAAACGCGCAATTGTCATCTTTGCCAAGCCAGTAATTTCCACCAACAGACGCTGACTAGTGTTTGTTGTTTGTTGCTTGATCTTATCCAGGAAACCAATATTTTTCAGCTAACGTCAAGTCCCGCCGTGGCATTTTGGCAGGGGAGACAAGACACGCACAGTTTACTGAATAAAGCGTTCTGATGGAATTCCTTGCACGTGTTGCCGGGCACTCGTGTTTACGCTTGACTTCAATTCGCCGAAAAGTGGAGATGCAGAGGGATCCAACAATCACGCTGCTGGCTACTGGGTGCTTCGTTGTGGGAAAGAAAGTAGTGAGCGTGTTCACCTGCCGCTGGTTTTGCTCTTGTCAACACAACTTTTTGGATTTCCTGACTTTTGATAAAAGCATAAATTCTTCCGGAGAGAACAGGAATCCTCCCATAAATTGCTGATCGCTAGGCTGCGACTTGTGGCTTATTTTTCTTTATTCTTATTCTCTCACGTTCTTTGGTCCGATTACGTGGAATTTTGGCCCAAATAAGCGAATAACATTACACGTATATAATAGGATTTGTTTCGGTACTTTAGGATTTGGTCAGAATAAGCAGCTGGTCCCATTAACCGGATTCGTGTGCGTGTGTGTGACTAGTCATGATGGCCACTGATGCCGATAGCGGCATTAAGTAAACCAAATAAACAGATAAAAGTAACAAAAGTAAAGAGACAAGTATTTGAATACACACTGTAAAATGTTCATGGGGTCTTGTAGAGGATCTGTGCAAAGGCTACTCATTGAATTGCAGTATCCATGTGCTTGTATGTCATAATAATTTGTGTATTACAGTGCTCCCAGGGAAAAGTCAATGAAAGCCATACAGGAAGAAATCCGCTCTGTTATAAGGCAAATCACAGCCACTGTTACCTTCTTACCTCTGCTGGAAACTGCCTGTAAGTACACAACAGCTGATAAGAGTAGAATAAAATTGACTTACTGTTTTTTTTTCTGTAATTCTTAGGATGAGATGTGACATTTATCATATAGGGATGTATTTTTAGAGGGACTCGTGAGGTCTTTATCCTTGCAGATGTGTAAATGTTTTGCTTTCCAAATTTATGTGAATATATTATTAAATAGTTAAAACTACATTTTAGCACAACGTTTTGCAAAAATCATAATGTGGGATATTTGATGTTTGATTGTTTGTGTATTGTTTATTGTGAATTTGCACATTCATTCAGTGTAATTTGTATAGGGTTTTTTAAACATTTGCATGCTGTTTCTTTTTAATTTACCAAAACAAAACTGTTCCTGGGTGTGCTGCCAGAAATGTTGAGCAGGGTTTTAAAATTTGCTTAGATTATACAATGTAAGGCTATATAACAGGTAAATTGCTGCCAAATTCAAATATTTCCAAACTGCTAACTTTGCTTCTTTACCTACCTGCTCAACGTTATATTGCTATAAATTGCTATCACGTGCCATGTATTGGGGTGATTTTACGTGAGCACAGTATTGGCGCTTTCCTAATCATTATCATTGTATCGTGCTGGTGCAAAATACCCTATAGCCACAGGGTGTGATTGAAACCTTTTGCTGTTGAGAGGAGCTTCATTTCTCAGAATCCTGTGCTAATTGAGTGAATTAACAATGAAATAAATTTCTGCTAGCACATTATTCTGATTAGGCCAGACTTTTTTTTAACTGCTTGTTTCTTGGAAGTCCCTACTTAAGAATCTACTGAGGAGGGAGGAAAAAAATACAAATAAATCTTTATTTTTCAGCACTTTTCAATTTCTCGAGGACTGTGTGGAATCAATACAAGAAAGGAGGGAAGAAATAAAAATACTTTTTAAAATTTAAAAATTAAACTTAACTTATTAAATTAAAGTGAATCAGGAAAAAAAATTACATGAACAGAACTCAAAAAATATTTTTGAATTTCAACTGTTGGTGCTGCGGTGGATCCGAGAAATACAAAAAAAAAATGTCTCTAATTCTTCAAATATGATTGTCGGCGGATCCGCGAAACAAGCAATAAAAAAAGTCTGGCTGTAGTTCTGTGCTACTAGTTGATCAGTACAGCTTTACATATTGTCCAATTGTAAACACCATGATAAAAACCCTTCAGTATCACAACTACTGATTATGTTGATGGTTAAATACTTGTTTGATGTTTATAAAACTTGTCTGGTCTTTTCTACATTGGTAAGTTAGTACAGGACCTTGCACACTTTTTTTTTTTTTTTTTTTTTTTCCTGTAACGTCACCATCCTACTGCTCCTAACCTTCTTACTGTGACTTGGCACAGGTGCATTTGATCTCCTGATCTACACAGATAAAGACCTGGAAGTTCCTGAGCAGTGGGAGGAGTCTGGGCCTCAGCTTATTGACCAGTCGGAGGAGGTTCGGCTTCGCTCATTCACCACCTCCATTCACAAGGTCAACAGTATGGTGGCCTACAAAAGAACAAACTCTATGTAATTTTGTCCTTATCTTTCTGTTTTCTGTACATAGTTATCTTTGTTCATAAAAGTCTTTCCTCTAATGCAGAGCTCTCCTTTGCTGAGGTTTTTTAATAACTGTTTTCCTGACAATGGAAAATAAACGTCCTCCAGCACAGCGTTTGTCTTTAGTCAGTTATTCGTTTGGTAACTAGATATGGCCAGTAGATGGCAGCAACACTTTGGCGAAGTGTTAACGTACTGCGCAATGTTTTAGGAACTGGAATCTTTTTCACTGACTGATAACTTCGAAGAATAAAAATAATCACATAATTGAACAAATTAGTTGAAAACAGAAATATGCGCCTTTTTAATATTTCAGCAAACTGTCATGAGTAAAATTCCCAAATCAAGTGTTCACAATGTCTTTTAATTTTGTATTTTGCTTGTGCATTCAGCTACTACTACAGCATTCACATCCTTTTGAAATTTTCGTGTTTGTGTTCCCAATCTACACAAAACACCCAGCTAACTCCTGTCCACTCGTTAACAGCCAATGAGAATGCTCTGATATAAAGACTGTGTAATCTAGAAGTATATATCTAGACAATATTTGCAATATCTACTGACAATCCACTTTAAGCCACCCTCAGAGCAGAACTACACTACATAGATTATGCATCTAATATGGTTAGCACAGTTGTCTCAGTTCTTGAGATCCCGGGTTAAAACTTGACCTTATACTGTGTGTGGAGTTATGCTTGTCCTTCCTGTGTCCTTGTGGGTTTACTCTGAATTTTCTTTAGAGATTCCCCCCACATCTCAAAGGCTTGCCGTAGTTTAATTGATCACTGTAAATTGGCCTGGTGTGAGTGTGATTGATTAGTATTGACATAACAATGTTCCTTTCCCAAATAGCCATTGATTCCAAAAGCCCATTCATCTGCTAGGAGAATGCAGCTCTTTGTAGCATTTTGTTTTTGTGAGTGATGCTGTGTTTTGTCTGAGCATATTTTAAGTGAGATCTGAAATTCCCATTTGAAATGTCCATTATATAAAGATCAAAGCCTGGTCTGCTCTGACACCTGCTGCCTTGATCAGCATGAGAAGAGAAATGCTAAGGCTGAGTGGTGTCTGCATTTTAAAGACCTTGAATTTGCATGAGATTTTTTTTATTCATTTATCAGGAAGCTGTTGAACCCAATTCTACAAAATGCTCAATGCAGAGTTTAATTTAATCCAAGTTTCTTAGATAGGCATGAAATGTATTTAAAGAATATGCGCATAAGGTTAAAAGAAGGTTTATTGTTAACTATCCGGTGCAGATTTGTTGTTTTATTGATTTTAGATATCCTACAATAGCTACTTTTTACAGGAGAGATTTTTGTGATGAATTGGCTGATATTGCTCACCTTTAATAAACCCCACTAAACATTAGTCTAGCTTTATAGTAACAGACCCTTTGGCTACTCCCATATCAATATCCTTGCAATTCCTGAAACGTCCACCAGAGGTAGGGTCATAGAATGGAAACGAAATATAATCGAATTATATAACAATGATTAAGGAGTACAAAACTTAATATGTACGTTTCTTTAGGTATGTTCATATCATATTAATATAGCAAGCCAGAAATTGTAAAGTCTTTTTGGCAGTTAAACATTGCATATATGGTCAATTGTTCTGTACAATTCCCAGAACTTCTAAAAGGAAAGTAAGGACAATGAAATGTGAATAATCAAATATATATATTTCTTTCAGCTTTATGCAAGACCTTTAAATAGACATGTCAAGTAATTAAATCTTTACTGGTTGGTATAAAGGTAATAAATATACATCAAATGTGAAAACTAACAAAGTGAGAGGAAACAAAAGCATTCTTCTGTATATCTGTAGTAATTGTGTTCTTTTGTAGTTGCATGTGCAGTTGTGCACTGTAGTGATGAATACATTTTTGTGCCTACAAGTTTCAGTGAGTCAGCTACATAAAACACAACAGTAATAAATAAAACTCAGTATCAGTGCCCTCATTTAGGCGATATACAGGGTTGGAGTGACTCAGTACAACGTTTCTAATCTTTATATTATCTGTCATGTTTTACACCAATCAGCCATTACATTAAAACGATAAACAAATGAAGTGACTAACACTGTCAGTGTGATGCTCTGGACAATGTTCTGCTGAGAAATCTTGGGTCCTGGTAAACATATAGATATTATTTTGATATGTAATGCCTACCTAAATTTTGTTGCAGATTTTCAGCAGGATAATGCTCCCTGCCATACTACAAAAAGTTTAGGAATGGTTTGAGGGCCATGGCAGGGAGTTCAGGGTGTTGCCTTGTCCTCAGTTCTGCAGATCTTAATCTACCTGAACATATGGACATGTGCTGGTCAAAGAAGACATCACCTTGCGATTTCCAGGACTTGCAATTTACCTCCTGCTAACTTATAGGACACAATCAGAAGTCTTGTGGAGTGCGTGCATTGACAGTTCAGAGCACAGTGGAAAGACAAATAGGCATGTGGTTTTAATGTTATAGCTGATCGGCAATATGACTTGGGGAAAGTTTAAGGAACTACATATATTTTACTCAAATCTAAACAAAAAAGAAAGCAGTAACCATATGTAGGTACTAGTGGTGTTCTGATCGAGCGGCCACCGATTCTTATCGGCCGATGTCTGTGACAAAGCATGTGATCAGGGTAAGCCGATCAATGCCTTTTATTGCCGATCACAAAAACTGATCACCTGTACTTTGCAGCCATCAGAGGCTGCAGTGTGTACAGTGTTGCATCCCCGCCCCCTTTCAACTACACTGCTCAGGCACGTGGTGGCAAATCATAAACAAACATGTCTGCCGCGTGTAACATTTACACAGTCTGTGAGAGTGATGTAAAGTTTGCATCCTGAAACACATGCAGCAAAAAAACACCTCGCAGGGGAAGAACATTAAAATGCTACAACACAACTAATTTAGTACGTCATTTAAAGAACAAACACTTGGCAGAGTATGATGATTTTTGGAGGCTCACTGGAGAGAATAAAAAAGGCACCCGGAGCAGCAAATAATCCGAAAAATATTTCATCGGGTTAGATGACCAGCCTTTTTCAGTGGTGGAAGAATAGTTGTGCCTGCAAGTATTTTTTCTCTTGAAAAAATTCAGTAAAACATGTTTTTGTCTATAATAATTTTATTCTTCCTTTTTTCCAGATCATGTAGCCAGTGACACTCATCATAACTAAATCGAAATGTTTACAGCCAGTTAATGTGATCGGTAGTGATCGGCACTCGTGTGATCGGAATCGGCAGCATAAAACATGATCGGAGCATCCCTAGTACGTACTGGTAGATGCTAAATTAAGAGCTAGACTCCTTCAGTGACTAGACACTATTCACAAGTATTACTACTCCATATTATAGGAGATAAAAATGTGCTTCTTTAAAGAGAAACACAGCCACACTACAGTGATGCACAATAAGACTGATAAAGTAGTGTTTCACTCTTGTATTCCACTCAGATGAAACAAATTTGATTCTGCAATGTCCCAAGAGCACAATTTGCATTTGGTCCCATAGTGGTTCTCATAGGTTGAATCATGTCTGGAAGGGAACCATATAGTTGTAGTATGAGGAAGGTGCTGGTGGGAGATGGTAAACTGTAGTACTGACTAGGATGAGCCATTTAATGTCCTGTGTTCAGTAAGCTCGCCTCCCTCTGCTTGCTCAGCCAGCAGCTTCCAATGCTGCCTGTTCTTCCTGCATCCATCCAGCAGGGGGGAGCACTGATCTGACATACTGGCCAGTGACTGGAACAGAATGGCAAATAACACGTTAAATAAAGAACACAAAAACTTGTCCTGCATGACAGGTAAAAAGAAGACACCACACAGTGACTCTTACCCAGAGGCAGCAAAAGTACACAAATTCTTAAAAAGTACTGCTAATCAGATAAAAATGTAGCTATGGCTTATGTACTTCTTTAAAATGCCTTTCGGAAACAGGATGGGCAACCCTGTAGCAGTTGTAACAATTTATTGTTGGCAAAAGTTACATACACATAAATGACAATGACATCTGCAAAAATCAATGCAAAAATTTTTTGCATCGCTAGCTAACTACAGCGAGAACGGGATAAAACCGATGCAATCGAAGAAAAACATGAGGAAACAAAATATACCAAAAACTCTTAAAATGTATTTTAATATATTTTCCTTAGTTATGGACTTATATGAAACAGTGTGACAGATATTTAAACAAACTGTAGCTTCACCAATTTTATTAGAGCAATAAATGAAAATACAACCACATATGCAAAACATTTTAGAGATATACAGTACCGTATTTTCCGCACTATAAGGCGCACATAAAGACCTTAAATTTTCCCAGAAATCGGACATGCGCCTTATAATTCGGTGCGCCTTATATGTGTACTGAGTTCCAAAATCTATTGTTGTGATACTTTAGTAAGCGCTCCGCTTCATTGACTGTCGGTCCATTTCCGGCTGACACAGGGACGTAATACATAGAGTACGTACAGTACTTAAACCAATCAGAGAACATTACGTAATACGTACAGTACTTAAACCAATCAGAGAACACGTCACCGTTT
>JAUZSU010140042.1:0-15634 GCA_034780255.1 Parotocinclus maculicauda | reverse complement strand
GGGCGGGTGGATTGATAAATGGTTAGTTGGATGAATGGATGGATAAATGGTTAGTTGGATGAATGGATGGATGGATGGATGGATGGATGGATGGATGTATAGATGGCTAAATGGTTAGATGGATGGATGTATAGATGGCTAAATGGTTAGATGGATAAATGGATGGATAGATAGATAGATGGATGGGCGGGTGGATGGATAGATGAATGGATGGATGGATGGATGGATGGATGGATGGATGGATAAATGGGTGGATAAATAGATAAACCGTTTGCACACTACTGTATGTTCTCTTAAGCCTCTTGGAAAAACTGCGACTCTTTTACTTGCTTTTGTGTCTTTATGTAATCCAAAACTGGATAAAAGATGTTGAGATCAAAGGCTCTGTGGGAGCCATTACATCTACTGTTGGATGCCTTATTCTTATTACAATAATTATTTGTACAAATTAAGCCCTAAACAGTGCTTCGCTTCACCACGATTCTTCATAAAAACCACATTTGACAAGAATTCTCCAGACTGCATTTCAAAAAACAGTAAGCTTGTTGTACTTCAGGTCTTCTTGCACGTAGTATCCGTGGCTGACCACTGTGTTTCTTATCCTCAGCTCTGGTGATTGTACAAAACAGCTTGGACACTGGCACACGTGGGGACACTGTCTACCATAAAATTCAGCTTCAGGATAGACATTGCTCATGCAGGATAATCACTTATGCCAGCACTTAAAACTGCACTTTGTAATTAATGAAATAAAAAAAGGAAAATAGGAAATGACCTGGTCTATGCACTTTGTACTTTCCTTATTGCTACGTAGTGTTTCTAACTCATAACTAGGGATTCTAACAACTGTGTAATATAAGTGTATTACAGTTTTATTACTACTCAGATGCACTTTTACATTTTTTTATTGTTTGTTTACTTCGTTCCTTTTCCCCTTACGCCAATTCCAAACATAATTTATATTACAACATTTCAAATACTGCTTTGGGATTTCTCAGTACTATCTCATTTCAATAATGCTACTACTTTCCTGTTTGACACACCAAGTAAGGCGTCCCTGGTCTGTGCATCCTGCGACACATGCAGTGATAAAATACCTCGCGGGGGAAGCATGTTAAAATGCTTCAACACATTTAAAAAACATACACCTAGCGGAGTAGGGTAAGTTTTCAAGGCTCACTGGAGAAAATAAAAAGAAGGCACCCAGTCTGTGATTGGTTGATTGGTTTATGATCGATTAAATATATATGCACACATGCACAGCGCACTTTATTAGGAACACTACGTTGGTACTACGTTAGTTGGCTTCCTTTGCCCTCAAATTCCACGGGATGTTGGGAACATTCTTTTCAGATTTTGCTCAATGTTCACATAATTACAACACGCTGCAGATTCCTGCAGATTTTTCGGATGCACTTCGTGCCATGAATCTCCCATTCTGCCACATACCACGTATTGGTTTTGGCATGGAACACCACTGGAGAAAACCCAGTCTGTCATTTTCACAACAGAGTTTTGGGTAAATGCTCCTCTTGGTCCGTAGGCTGCTTGTGCCAGCACAAGGAAACATCTACTACGCAGAATACAAAACACTTCAGTGGGCAGGGGGCGTGCTTAATGCTGTAGATGTTAACTGTTGCCTCCCAGCTCCAAAGATCTCTGGATCAAATCCCAGTTGGTTCTCCGGCTGTGGCACTTTTGAATGTTCTCCCCGTATCTCAATGCATAAAATTGTTTTCCATGGGTTTTCTCTCGTTTCCTCACAAACGCTTTGGCTCAGTTGATCTATCAAAAGTGTTGTGTGTGTGTGTGTGTGTGTGTGTGTGTGTGATGGCCCAAGGTTAGTCCCATCGCCACTTCCAATTGGATTTGGTGTGAATAAGAATGAATGAATGAATAAATGAATGAATGTTTACATGATACTGGGTTTAATAAACGTAAAAACGTAAATACCTAGTAATGAACCTTTTCCACGACCTACTGATGATAAAGTTCAGTTTATTGACTTTTCCCAGGAGAAGTAGATGTTATTTCTGCAGTTATTCTTCAGGCCGTCCAGGGAAATACCGCAGTGAAACGAATCAGACGCACTGAACTATAACCAGACAATAATCAGACTAAACCCGTGCTTATAAAACAGTTCTGATTCATTTCTTAATAAATGTGCTTACATTTTAAAAAAAACCCAGGAATAAACTCACCATCCATCACACCACACTCGCACGGTCCGTCTCCTCTTCTCTGGACTGCAGGACGCCGCTGCTGGATTCACCTCCTCCTTCTCCTTCCCCGGTTTCTCCTCCTCATGGTGGCCGTTCTTCAGCATTTTCTGTATTCTGACACCAAAACGCAGTGAGTTTTTAGGAAAGCAGATCCGCAGCGTTAATGTGAACAGCACTGATGTCCCAGCCGGCTCTTTGGCATTACGGTGCTGTCTCTCCGAATCCGCGGGGCAACGCCTCCTCTTACCGGGGAAATGACGTCAAGAATGATCATACGATGGACGATTTTCAGCGACTGAGAGGTTGAGGAGCCTGTAAGGCGTCATCCCGCCTCCGAGAGCACGCCAATCTGATTAGACCTGTTCAGTACTAAGTGTCTGAAAGTCAGGAGTCAACCGTGGACAAGGCGAGAGTGCAGCGCACCCGCTACTAACCTGCTGAATCAATATTTAGGGGTAATGGAATTAATTGTGGGGCAGTACTGGCCATGTTGTGGCTTAAATCTGGGTCTTCTGGCCCAGCTGTGGTTAAGTTACAGCTGTATTTTGGGTTGTAGTTTGGCATTCTGCTGGCATGGGTTTGGGTTGACGTCAGTAAGTGCAGTTTTGGGCCGTAATTTCTTTAGGCAACTGGGCCGAAGGATGTAGATTTTGGCCAGGACTGTTTTGCTATCTGGGACACACTGGGCACTTTTTAGGTGCGCCTGCTCATTGTCTAATTATCCAATGCATTTACGGGTTCAGATGACCTGCTGAAGTACAAACTGAGCATCAGATTGGGAATGAAAGATGCTTTAAGTTTTATCGTGGCATGTTTTTAGCCAGGCTGGAATATACTGGGATTGTACATTTACATTTACGGCATTTTGCAGACACCCTTATACAGAGCGACTTACAACTCATACAGTCTTACAATCCAAGCTGGGATTTCTCCTCCTCATGGTTTATCCAGATGGTCAGTGGCGAACATCTGGCCTGGACATTTGCTGCAGGATTTTAATCCATGACGGCGTAGTGTGTTACTAACGGTCATCTTTAAGACTGTGGTCCTAGCTCTCTTCAGGTCATGGACCAGGTCCTCCTGTATAGTTCTGGGCTGATTCCTGACCTTTCAGGATCATCATCCTTACCCCATTAAAGTCAGATCTTGCATGGAGCCCCAGACTGACGAAGATTGACAGTCATTTTGTGTTTCTTCCATTTTCTAATATTTGCACCAACATTTGTTTCCTCTCACCAAGCTGATTGCCTATTGTCCTGTAGCCCATCCCAGCCTTGTGCAGGTCTACAATTATATCCCTGGTGTCCTTAGACAGCTCTTTGGTCTTGGGCATGGTGGAGAGGTTGGAGTGTGATTGATTGAGTGTGTGGACAGGGTACGAGTAATACAGGTAATGAGTGCAGACTAGGAGAGCTTCTTAAAGAAAAACTAACAGGTATGTGAGAGCCAGAATTCTTGCTGGTTGGTAGGTGTGATTTTGTAATGTGATTTTATGGATATTTTTTTATTCTGTTCCTCAAAACATATGGACACACACACGCACACATGAAGTCATGAAGGCAACCACTGGAGTTTGTGATGTATTTTGGGCTGTTAGGTGTGAAGGTCATAGTTCCCAGAACTGCTCCTATAGGGTTAGTTGCATTAAGATTAATGTGTTTTCAAAGCAATCTATGGCCCTAGGCATTCCATGTCTGCACAGGTGCAGCATGTAAGTGTGTGTGAGCATAGGTCATGCATCCAATGACATTTAAAGCACTGTCCTGCCACCAAAGTAAAACCATGTATACCTCACAATTCATATTACTACTCTGTTTTAAAGGATAGAGTGAGGAGGCCATTATTGTGCCACATGCCCCTTCCTAGTTTTGAAAAAAAAGAAAGAAAACCAACAATGCTGTGCAATAGAGGGCCATAGAGGCGAGATTGTCATTCAGGAGTTTATCCCATGTTTTTTTTTCTAGCAGTCTTATATTTCTAGTAAGCCACATGCTTTCTAACAGCCAGACTCTTACTAATTTAAGAGTCCAGTATTTGGGGGAAATGCTTAGAAGAAGCCACTTAAACAAATTAGACAATAAAGTGCAAATGATACAAAAATGTTATACTTGGACATTAGTCTTTTGAGCAGTGTTAAGTGTTCCATTGCATGTCTACGAATAGCAAAAATATGTGAACCTTTGTTTTCAGTATCTGTTGTGATAACCTTGTGCACCACCCAAAACTAAATGCTTCTGGTAACTGTTGCTCAGTCCTGCACATCAGCTTGTTAGCCCATTCCTCATTATAGAACAACTTCCTGGCTCAAGTGCAGCAAAATATGCACAAACCATGATACTACCACCACCATGTTTTAGATATGAGATAAGGTTGTTATACTGAAATGCAGTATTTGAGCATTTGAGTACCTGGGCATCGTTAATCACTTCGTTAATCACATCGTTAATCACGCTTGAAGCTTGCTGGATTGATTTAAACCAGTTGCAAGCTGGCACACTCGAGTATGCCCAGAACACATTAGTCTCCTCCATCACCAGCATGTCCCCCTGCTAGGCACACTTAGACTACCAAGCCTAATTGGCTCAAATTGTACTTTATTACAACCTTTGCCATTTAGTATGAGGAAAAAAGCAAAAACGCTGAATTGTAACTCACCCACTCACGTCACAATTTCACTAGTGTAAGTCACTGAAAGCACTGTAAACACACGCTTACTCTAATTCCCGGGCATAAATGGAACTACATATTTAAAAATACGCAATGTGAGCTTTTATTCACTAATAAAAAGACAGGCACACAATAAATCAGATAGCAGATTGGGAAACAAACAAGAAAGCATCTGAGACCCATTTAATTTCTTTATTTTTATTTTATTTTTATAACTAGCTAAGTTTACAATTAACCATGGCTTCATTGCCATGCTTCATACAAAAGACTATTGTACTTTGATGCTCAAATTAATGTTCTTATGATTTAATATCCATTCAGCAATAAATTTCTCTATTTCCACAGAAAATGCCACTAGCAAAACAATCAATTTCTGATTGTTGATGATTCTACTTACAATTAAAACACAAATAAAAGTATTTCTTGAAAAAATCACTAGGTATCATTCTGTGCATGTACCTCATATGTGTTTTTCAATTAAAAATATTTCTTCTTCTTGCTTTTGACTCTCAAAACTTTTAAACATTTTTCCTTTTAGTAAGGCATAGAGGAAAGCTATGAATGCGATTCAGGCACTGAGGTTTGGCAACACCAGGTGGTTAGAGCTCACATTTCTTCTAGCATGATATTATTCTGTTTATATCATCAGAAATTGGAGTACCTGAGTGTAGGTGTTGTGGTCCCATATGAATCTCACAAACGTACCCAGAAATTTAACTTCTTGCATCCTCTCTTAAACACAAACAAAATCAATCTTGCATTTCAACTGTAGAAAGTGAAGCAATTACCTGTAAAAGACCTGAATCTATACTATCAAACATATCTATTTAGTATTGCTTAGCATTGAAAATTTATTCAAAGTAAATATTTCCATTTCCACATTTCCATTATATGACAATACAAAACCCT
This sequence comes from Parotocinclus maculicauda, assembly GCA_034780255.1. Taxonomy (NCBI): domain Eukaryota; kingdom Metazoa; phylum Chordata; class Actinopteri; order Siluriformes; family Loricariidae; genus Parotocinclus; species Parotocinclus maculicauda. The sequence goes on along the minus strand of JAUZSU010140042.1, from coordinate 9,836 downwards.
AATTACATTGGAGAAAATGTGACAGCCATCATATTTTCTGTTGATCTGTAAGGGATGCTGTTACTGGGTTTGGGGAATGCCCTGTGGGTAAAAATAGCCAATTATATTGATATTCTGTGTGTTTTACCCCACAGTAAAAAGCAATACATCAAGGTTTTGAATTAGTGGAAGCAGCACTTTTCCAGGTCTGCTTTGAGCAGCGTGATAAGACACTTAACCAAGACTGGCAAGGCTGTGGCCAGGCTCTGACTGGACTCCATGATCTAACTGGGACATTTTCTCAGTTAAACGCTGAAATTGATAATGGGAAAGTAATGAGAAGTATTCAGTTTGGGGACATGGACTCCAGGGCATGGTGCAGCCTAAACCCATGGGAGCTCATTATTTGCTGTGCATTCCGCCCCAGTCCTTGGCCCCATGTCTGAACACACATTTTGGCTCATTATCACATCATCCCTAACCTGTAAATAGCTATGAAAGAAAATTAATTCATTGCCAGAGGGAGAGCAGAACCTAATATATGTGTTAGCACGTGTGTATTGTTTATCGTGTGTATGAGTGTGTATACTTGAGTTAGCATTCAATATATCTCATGAGCACCAGCAGTGGATGGTTTGATTGAACTGTCCTTAAAGGAAATTGGATTTACTTATAATTCAAGCAATCTCCACCGTAACTGCGCTCAGAACAAGCAAGAAAGCAAACCTTTGTAATTATGACCAGCAATCATTATCATGAGAATCTTTGCGGATGGTAGAGCCACACTGAACACTATGGCTTTGTGTCTACCAGCTTGGGATCTCTGGGTTTGGTCCCTCACTGTGGGCATTCAATGTAACAGAATGTTCAGACTTCCATTGATCTCAGGGTATGGGCTGAGTGTTAGCAAAAGCACTAGATTTGATTTCCATCTCCAGACAGATTGTTTACAGATGCCACTGTTTAAAACACAAGAAACATAGAAATCTGTAATCAGAGATACAAAATGATCTTCTTTTTTCCAAAGAGTGCAGGCATTAATTTCCTAAACAGTCCAGCTCCTTCCTTCAGACAATGCCTTACTGTTTCCTTATCTGTTTTAATTGGAGATTAAAAATGTTACCACAAGCCTCCAGTCAGTCGCAAGCTGATATCACTTTAATATTTCCGTTACAAACTCTTTAATAATGCAAAGTGTTTAGCGTGTACACACTCAAATATAAAAAAATATTTTAAATACTTATCTCACTCACAAATAACGTATGCTTTGTTTGTTGTTTAAGCATCCTGGGCTTTCATCTGAGTAGGAAAATATGTTGCAATGATTAAAGACTTTAAAAAAAGGCAGATTAACTAGTATATTTGACAGAAACTGTGTCTAGACTCCCCAAATAAACGTTGCTGTCTGTGGAATGCATAAAAATGTTGTGCTGAACATTGATCCATCAGTATATTAATAAAGTAGTGTAGAAGTGTAACAAGAGATTGAGCATTACACTGAAAGGATTAAATGTACGATAGATGCCATTTCTGGTCTTTCTTCTGGGAATGACAGCACTTTAATGCCTGTGAAACAGAACATGAAACCTTTGTAAAGTATGATTTATTGATTGATCCATGTCCTTGTAATGTGGGAGAATGATCCATGCCCAAATTGGACCAACAAAACATCTAGTGATGAGATTAGTAGTGAGCATTTGCCAGAAGAGCTTTGCTCGTAGAAGTTTCTGGACCAAAAGCTTGGCATGAGGAGGAAAACAGCTGATAGCGATGTCGACTAAATTCACTCTGACATTCGGATGCTTCATTCTGTCTCTACCTCTTCCCCTCCCAACTACATGAGAGCTCAAATCGTGCATCCTTGTAACAGCCACATTCCATTTCCACAAATGTGTGATTAAATCACTAAATACTTGCAGGGCCTGTACAAATCTTAGCAATTTTTGGAATCTAACAGGAGTACGAAGAGGCATGGTCCAGGTATTTTTATTAATAATTTGTTTTATGTTGCTATTAAAATCAACATCAAAGAAAGACAATGATGCACAACTGATACATAAGCCAGGCTAATTAACCATAATCAATTATTTTAATTTAGACTGTGAGAGGAAGCCAGAGTACCTGAAGTAAACCTATGCAGATGGGAAGACATACAGACTCCACACAGAAATGACCCGAGCCACTCCACCTGGTATAATTAAACTTTTAAATCATTGTTAACTCAACCTTTGGGTACAAAGGGTGTAATGTAACCTATGGGTTTTAGAACAGAATCATGACCTCTGCTTGATTAATTAAATCTGTCCACTAGAGCTACACACAGTACCTCATTTGACCTTTGCATAATATGACTAATAATCAGTAGCAGATGCACTCTACTGGCATGGTTGATTGATCAATTCGGTTATTAAAAACATCCTGAGTCTACTCTTGTAGATTTTTAATAAGCAGGATAATATAAAAGGTTTGTTATAAAACTGTTAGTTCTGGCTCTAAAATCTAATTGGCTGAGCAGTGTTCTAAGTAATTGTAAATCCATTATTTCTACCCATGTGAACATGTCACAATAATTCTGTATTACTATGGTTTAAAACCCATAAAAACATTTTGCAGCATATTACAAATATAAATCAGTATTTTTTTACTCGGCGCATAAACAGTGAACAAATAGCTTTAGAGATTGACAGAATTGAGGAGAAATAATGAGAAGACAATGCAATTAACTATATGAAATGTAAAAAATTAGGAAATAAGGGGTATGATACTGAACCAGTATAGATTACGTTAAATTGCTAGTTTGTCGCAAACATTGGCAAAATTCATTTGTTTGCAATTCCAATGTATTAAATCAAATTGATTTTGTCAACATTTTAATTAAGCAAAAAGCACCGGAATTTAACAAAGAATGTCCCATATATATATATATATATATATATATATTCTATATTATATTTCTTTTGAAACTGGATCATGGTTGGATCATAAATAAGGACAATACAGGACTCAAACATTTCCAAACCACAAAATCTCTCTATGCTCCCAGAACTGTCCGGTGCAGACATAGGACTCTGGAGAATCTGGAGGCATGCTGTCTTAAGTATCTCAGATTTTTTGTATTCTCTAATTGCATGGTGTTACTAAGGAAAAAAGCTTAGTGTTATGTTGACAAATGAAGGCCAATTGCAGAGGTGCAATAATAATAATATTGGGTACAGTTGTTTGAATGGTTTGTTTCTTAACAAAGGAAGATAGATCACTTTTTGAGTCTTGGCTCTCCCAATGTTCAGAGTGTTATTCCTTGACACTGTTGGCTCAATAAGGTTGATCAATTTGGGATTGGTCTTAAATATTAGAAGATGACATACATTTGTAAAGCTGCTGCTTTGAGACAATGCTCTATTGTAAAAAGCAGTATAGCTGTTACGGTATGTGGTAGGACCCAAGTATGCGGGACCGAGGAATCCCACGGCGTATAATAATAATGGGGAAATAATATAGAACCAAACTGAAAAAGGCTCTCTTACATATGAAAACAAAAAGGTGAAAAGGCGCGCCGCTGTGTTGCGTCCCAGGAGGGTTCCCGGGCGCCATCAGCTGCCGGGGAATGAAGCGGCGGAGTCCATACGGGACTGTGGGCGAATGTGCAAAAGGCACTATGAAGTGCCGATTTGGGATGTATCCAAAATCGCGAGGCTCGGGGGGACTTCGGAACGTGAGCTCAAAGGCGTGTATAGCACGAGTGAGGTTAAATAGAGGCCGAGGACGGAGAGGGCGCGGGCTCAGACGTGCAAGACCGAGCCGGAGCGCACCTAATAACGGAACGAAAAACCCCTAAAAGTGTCCCTCAAACGCTAAATACCTCAGGGGTTTCCCCCGTACCCGGCCATCGGCACTAAAAGCCCCAGGACGTTACCAACTAGCCAAACCAATGGTCGGGTGCATGGTGGAGTGAAACGACCTGGCAACGAACACTGCTAGACCTCCCACTTAAGTAGAGGGAGACGCAGGTATTCATCATCAGGTCGTTAACTAGACACGGGTTATAAGCTGCCTCACCGATCGCTCTGTGACGGCAATCAGTGAGGCAGCACTGCGAGGAAAAAGGTAGGAACCTTAACACTCTGGATATGATCATCAGGTTAATGCTGTTAATGTAAGTACCTTCCAACTTCAGAGCCATCAAAACCATACTCAGTACTTTCCGTACATGCAAATAGATCTTTTCAAGTTTAGCTGCTGACCTCAAATACTGAATCTCGTCTACTCATATTGTTTGTCTTACTCGTTAAAACTATACAGTTGTAAAAATCAGCAGTTGTTTGTGAGTTGCTCAAAGGTGTGACTGGAGAAAGGTTCCTCTTAGCTGGATTCAATTTATTCTTCTATCATGTTAGCGGTGTGTGTAAGACCCATGATTTTTTCAGCAGCTAATGGAGACTATAAATCATGTCATTGATGAAATGCAATTATAGAGTATTTGTGAGGGGGAAAGGCTCCAAACAATATGGGTTTCAGTGACACATTCATGATGGAGTTCTGAGCAAGAAGGAAACTGAATAGTTTTGAAACAATGATTTATTGCTAGGTGGCTTAGACGCACAATGCACCTGTTATGGGGCAGTCTTAGTCATTGCCATCCCCATTTCCACAAAGACCCCATGAGCTACTTTGCAATATGGGAGCCAGAATGTGTATTGTGCGCCGGATGAACATGTACTCATAAGTATTCCTGAACCATCCAGGCAGCTGTGGCAGAACGCAACAAGATTGATGGAGGCTTTCTCTAATTATGCTACCGTCAGCTTCCCATAAAGAGGCCTACCCAAGCTGAAGCTGTGTGCTAAGCAGATTCTATAAAGTGATACCCAAACAAAGAGAAGGAAATTCACTTCAGTCTTACTTCAAACTCCAGAAGCACGTGGAGACGTGAAAGCTTTAGAAATGTATCAGAAAAGGGGTGTGTCCTGACATGTCACTATACATTCAGTGTTTTGTCAACTCATTCATTCGCTTTCTTATCCACTTGGTCCTCTACATGGTGGCAGAACCATGAGCCGGTTCCTAAAAGGCAGCGCGAGGCAGGTCCAAACCCTAAACACTTTCTCCAGGTTCTTTAAATTGGCGCTAATGATAGTAAATAATCCCTACTAAACCAAAATAATTCAGTAGTAATTCCCTGCGGTGAGACTGGCACCTATGCTAGAGACACAGGTTTGTAATTTACTGAATGTAATTATCTTACACCTTTAGTTTAGTTTAGTTTAGTTTAGTTAAGGACATTTGGTTCTCAGGACTACATGAGTATGAATAATAGCCAGATATAACCCAGAAAAGACAAAAAAAATACTTATGCTTAACTATACACAAAATATAAGCAGTATAACTTTCTAAAATGTGAAATACGTTTAGCAGTTGTTACATATCCCTTGAATGAGTAAATAGGCAAGTACCAGATCACAGTTTTTATCTGACATCTAGCAGAAATTACAGGCCATTTTCAAGCTATTTTATTATAGCAGTGGTTGGATTTAGGATAATTTGGGCAGGAGTACACTAGCCATTGCCATAACTGATTTTTATGCACCTACACCTGTCATGTTATCGCTGTAAGTGACGACAGGGAAAATCTACATATTTGCACAAAAATGATGTTCGGTTTTAGATGGTAGTCACCCCAAGGCTTATCTCTTCCTCTTGGCTCATCGAGTGACATAATAAGCAGTTCATCCCTTGAGACCAATAGCATTAGAAATACTCCCATGAGATCAGACCTAATAACTCCGAGACTGTAAAATCCAAATTGCTCTTGCTAAAAATGACTGCAAGTTCCAGGTACATTGCGGGACTCCCTCTGTGGAATTCATTACAAGGACAAAACGTGTTGGCTCTGATTTCTTTTATGCCAGTGCGTCCCACTGACCGCTCTTCACTTCTACACTTACAATTTAAAACAAACATGGAATGCAACTTTACTCCAATTCCCTTAAAAATGCAAGTCAACTGAGCTCACCATGCATTTCTACCACATTTATATACTTACTAAATAAACATCATGGCGGTTCTAAAAGCCTTTTTTTTCTAGTGGCATTGGTCTTATTGAATCTTTAAACTGAGTTAGGACTATTATATCTGCTTCCCTGGCTCTCAGTATTCCCTACTGGGCCGAGGTTGTTATACCTGTGAAAACTCTTAATCTGTTTGTAGATCATTTTCATATAAGAATAAAATTGATTGCCAGAGACGTGTGGTACATCTGGAGATAAAGGTAACAAAGTGCAATTTGGGGAGACAATCGGAACAATCCATTGCTGTTATGTTCACAAGGTAAAAAGGTCAGCGATGCAAGCCATGATCCATCACACCATGTGCCACCCATCTGTCTCCCTAGGTGGTTGTTCTCAGTGTCAATGGCAGTCAATTGTGTGGAGTCTAGGGTATAGAGCAGGACTGAACCTTTATTTGTAGTGAATTATTGCATCAGTGAGGTTTCTTACAATATGTTTATTGGAAATACATCATCACCTCTAACAGCATTAACAGGGACTTCTGGATAGCTATCTCTAGAACAGACAGAACACTTACACATGATTAGAGTTGACTGATGTCAGGTATCAGTGGGGAAGGGTGACCAGTCTCTGAGGAGCCACAGAGACAAGGATCATTAGAAGGGCACAGACTAAGAGAGACAGAAAGACATTTGCACAGGCAGTGGTTCCTGATTTGTGTGAAGACAAACCTTGGCCCCAACAAATAAAACAGGGTGAACCAGAACAGATAAATTCATATCTACAGTAGCCTTATAGGGGCCGGAGGACATCACATCACATACATTATTTGAAGTGACCGACTATAAATATACTATCTAGAGCTGGTGTTTGTCCTGAGAACTTTAGGATACAGTGGTTCAGAAAAAGAAATCGTCAAAGGTGTAGTACAAATCAGCTTAATGCCTGGGAATACCTGAGTATTTCATAGTCACCTTTACTCAGAGTAATGAAGAAGATTAAGAGCTTTGCTGAACTTGCCGCTTGGTGAAGCTGGGATTTGAGCTCTTACGCTGATCTCACAGGCAGTCCCTTAAATAGGGAAGCTGCCACTGGCTGTAAGAGCTGGTAAAATACATTTAATAAACTCATTCCAATAAATTCAAATGAATCACATTTTAAACAAGTCTTTTCAAATACCGAAACCAAAATCAGACCAGTAAAATAGTTGTTTTGATTGCACTTTTTGTAAAAAAAAAGCAGAAAACTAGACGGGAAAGTAGAACAGAGGCCAGCAGAAGAAATAAAGAAGAAAGGGGTTTGCAAGCTAGAAACACAGTAGAAAATAAGTCCTGTCCACTAACAGCAGAAAGCCTGGATCTGTGTTTAATCACACAAAGAGCAGCATGAGCAGAGCCAATGTTGTGTATAATGGGTGGGATGTAAGACTTCACACCGTGTGAAAGGTTAATGGCATATTGGATTGGTATGGATACACACAACAGCCATTATATTAGGTACAGCTGTTCATCTATAATAGCAGCATGGTGGCTCAGTGGGTAACACCACTGTCTCACAGTAAGAAGCTCCTAGGTTTAATCCCAGTCCTTCTGTGTGGAGCCATAACCTTGTCTGTGAGGGTTTACTCCGAGTACTCTGGTTTCCTCCCACAGTCCAAAGACATTTATATTAGGTTAATTGGTGTCTCTAAGGTGACCCTTAATGTGTGACTGTGTGCATGACTGTGTGTGTGCCCTACAATGGATTGGCATCCCATCTAGGGTTGTTCCTGCCCGTGCACCCAGAGTTGCCGGGTGGGCACCGGCTGACCCATGACCCTGTATTGATAAAGTGGAAGATGATGAATAAACGATGCTTGTTCATCAACCAATCACTTGTAGACATGGTCAAGACAGCTACATGTTCAAACTGAGCATCCGAATGCTGAACCAAGATGATTTAAGTGATTTAGAACATGGTGTGGTTGTTGCTGCAAGACGGGTCGGTCTGAGCATTTCAGAACCTTCTGATATACTGGAATATCCATGCATAGATATCTAGGGTTTACCCAGAAGTATCAGAAAAGAGAAACCATCCAGTGATCGGCAGTTGTTTGGGCAAAAATGGCTTTAGGATGCCAGAGGTCAGAGGAAAATGGCCAAACTAGTTTGAATTGATAGAAAGGCAAAAGTAATTCAAATACTGTCGCTACTCAATAACCAAAGCAGGAAAAGGAGCCTCTCTAAATGCACAACACATTGAACCTTAAAGCAGATGGTCTACAGCGGCAGAAGACCACACCGGGTGCCACACTTGTCAGCTAATTAGTCAGAAATGACCAACATTACTCAAATTCCAAAGCTTGAATTCCACAGAGTATTATTGCTGACCATGCCCATGCCTTCATGACCAAAGTGTACCATCATGGATCATGGATGTTCAGTCGACAAATGTGATGCTGTCATGTCAATATGAATTTAAATCTCTAAGGGAATATTTTAAGCACCTTGACGAATGTATGCCAAAAAGGAATACGTGCAGTTCTGAAGGCAAAAGGGGGTCCGTCCCAGTACTAGCACGGTGTACTTAATAAATTGGCAGGTGAGTATATAAACACAGAAGACATGCAGACACTTAATCCTACTCCCTAAAAATACAGTAAGTCAAATATTGGCAGGAACTGAAGTCACTGGTGGATTAACCAAGTATTATGGAAGACTCTGCTTGTCTTGGTAGCTTAGTTTTATTGTAATGAACTAAAAACTCATGGGAGGGAAACCGGAACACATGCAAAAATCCCTCTAAGAAAAAGACAAATGATTGGGGTTGTGGGAGAGGAAACCCATCTAGTCTTGCTAAGCTTTTAATTTCTTCTCAGTCCCTCCGGGTATCTGAGATTCCTTCACTAGTTAGGTCCTCGAACCGCCTCTGCTGCTGCTAATTAAAAGCATAGTGGTGGCAATGGTTGTTCGCACTTGCTGAATGCCCAGAGGTGGCCAAGGATATTGTATCTCAGATTACCAGCACTGTGCCATGTCTTATCATCTATGAAATGGAGATGAAAAATCGGTCTGCCATTCACTGAAGAGGATATGCAGAGGACAAGGACAGGGTTCAGGCTCAATCACTATTACTGCCAAGCCAGCCTTGCCATCAGACAGGTAGACATATCTGTCACAATGTCCCCCATTTATCCAGAGCTAACCTCATCGGGCTCTGCCCTGTCACTCCCACTAACGATGATTCACACCTGTTCCAACTGTAGTACTTCCTATGACTTATATATTCTGAGCTTGGTCTCGGCAGCAAGCTACAGATTTTGGAACTTTGCGACACCTTGCTTTTTTTATCTGGACTTTCCACTTCCTGTATTATGAGTCATTCTGTGTATATAAATGACAATTCCAGTATTAGCCTCAGCACTAGTAGTAATCACAAGCCTCCTGCTGCCTTCTGATCCTTAAACCATCTAAAGGACAATGTCCTGTGCCTTCATGGGTCACGAGCTAGGTCTGATAGCCTATTATTACATCTTCTTCAGTAAAAGAAATGCAGAGAGTTGCTCATCAGGAGATCGCTTCCGACTCATCAAGTGTGTAATAATGCTTCTGCCTGATAGGCTTTCTGAATTCAAAGCAGGTAAAGAGTAGGAAAAACAAACTATTATTCTGAGAATATCCATCCACATATGATTTTAACAGGAAATAAGGAGCAATGCATTTTGTGCAACCAGATTGTAAGAATTGAGACAGTTTGGGAGTCCAAACTAATGAAATACAGTCGAATCCGGTTAATGGGACCAAATCATAAAGTACAGAAACAAATCCTATTATATACGTGTAATGTTATTCGCTTATTTGGACCAAAATTCCG
>JAUZSU010140031.1:0-15637 GCA_034780255.1 Parotocinclus maculicauda | reverse complement strand
CAGTATTTAGCCAGCCACTGATTGTGCAAGTTCTCCTTCTTAGAAAGATGAGAGAGGTCTGTAATTTTCATCATAGGAACACTAACTATGAGATACAAAAAAAAGAATCCAGGAAATCACATTGTAGGATTTTTAAATAAATTAGTCCCACGAGTTATGAAAGAGCAACCTAAAATGTGTAGACACCTTTCTGGTAATCCACTAAGTTATAACAGTGGCATAAATTTAATCTCACACACTGCTCACTCACAGTTTTATGGTAAATAAAAAAAGTAAAAATAAAAAAAAGTATGCAACACAAAGAATGCCAAATATGGTCATTTATTATACCAAACACCTTTGAATAATGTTATATATGTACTATATATTTTTTTTATTCACATCGTTTTCAAGACAGCAATGTTTCCTATGATTAAAGATAGCAGGTTTAGTTTAGTTTATAATTCAGGTTAAGTGTTTGAATAGGGGAGCTAATCTGCTATTGAAACACCATTCGAGATGAGCTTGACAAATACCAAGCCCAGTGACAAACACCAGTGTGAGTCAACCCAAAGCTCTTCATTTACACAGTACACTAATCCCATCTAGTTGTTATCTTTTTATCTTTAAAACTGTCTCTTGGAGCTCTCACTCTGTGGCAAAGAGGCTAGCGTCGTTTCTCCCATGCCAGTGAGTGCTGAGTGTTTACTGGTGGGTTAAGCTGAAACTCTGCACCCCCCCCCCCCCAAACACACTACCCTCTATAGCTGTTTAAATGTTTTATTATTATTATTAATAATTATTATATTAATAATATTATATATTATAATAATACTAATATTATTATTAATAATATTATTATTATTAATAATAATAATAATAATAATAATAATAATTATTATTATTATTATTTAAGTCAAATCCAAAAGGCAGAAAAACTCACATTGTTATAAAATAAAATCTTAAAGCTGCTGTAAGCACAAATTATTGGGAGAAATTTTGCTCCCCTCAAGACGCTACACGTAAAAATATGCATATGCTTTCTAGCATAAGTATTCATGTACTGCTTGGGAAGTGCAAAGTTTATATTATGAAATATTACATTTAGAAAAAAGTAAAGAAAAAGTTAGTGTTTTTATTAAAGGTACATATTAAATAACAGGGTAAAATGAATATGAAGCAATTAAAGAACTGATTTTACTTAATTAAACAAGACCATCAGAAAAGCAAATAAAGTTTTTGATTATGCAAATGAGATGCAAATTCGATTATGGTGATTGAGTAGTAAGTGATATATTCATGGGGGTGAATAGGAGCATGTTAAACTGGACGAGAGTGCCCCCTTATTGACTGTTCAGGAGGGTGTATGGTCACGCAAGACTACCCAAACACACTGACAGTGATGGGGCATAGACAGGATCAGATTGTCCAGCAGATCTAATGGGATCCTCTTCATATTCGATTTGAAAAATAAACTCATTTTTGTAAGCAGTTTGTATTTGAAAAGGAAAAGCTGGTCCTGCCAAAGGTTCATTGGATTTAGATTTTACTGATCGCTGAGCTATGCTGAATTTTATTTTAGCAGCCTGAACCTTTTATATTTTTCTGGCATATTACATTACAGTTATTTAGCAGATACCCTTATCCAGAGTGACTTAAAACTAATACAGCGTTATAATTTAAGGGTTTGGCTCAGGGACTTTAGCAATGGCAGTTTTGTAGAGGTAATTGTAAGCCCCAGGGATACTAGGCATGCAATCTGCCACTCATCAGCACCTATGATTTATTTATAGTTCATCCGGGGCTGTCCCGAGTTTTGTAGACTTTCTCGTTTCAACCTGTCTCTGTGTTGCAGGTGAGCCTCATGCACAACGGATGGCCAGTGATCTCTGCATTTGCCGGAGACCAGGACGTGACCCGTGAGGCTGCCAGTAACGGCGTGCTGATCCAAATGGAGAAAGGGGATCGCGCCTATCTCAAGCTGGAGCGGGGCAACCTGATGGGCGGATGGAAGTACTCCACCTTCTCGGGCTTCCTGGTTTTCCCCCTGTAGACGAGGGGCTTGCTACACAGGGACTATTGCTCTTCAGCTCACCGGCTTGGGGGACTGTGGCAATAGGAAGTGAGAGTGGAGAGTGTGTAAGAGAGAGAGTGTAAGAGAATTTAAAAGTGAGATATACCATGGCTAGCCCTTCGACACGCTCGCTCCGCTGCTTGACTACAGCTCTGGACCACCAAAACTTTGTTTTTTTAGAATCTAACAATAATTAACGATTAACAATAAAGCTTAGAGGATATTCTCTCCTCCCTATACGCCCATCATCTCATCATTGTCATCTGCTTTAGGGACCGTGGTAAAACGCTTTATGCCGCTCCTTCCATTACCAACTTTCTCAAAGTGCTCATCTGTATCCATTCTCTCATCCTCATACAACATCTCATACCACGACAAAACCGAAATCTCTTCACTGCTCCTTTTTCGTCTCTGCTCTAGTAACTTTCTTCGTCACTAAGAAGACATTTGCGTCCGTCATGCCTGGAGAACGTTTGATCTCCTCAGAGAAACTCTTGCTGTATATTGGATATATACAGACATATAAAATACCTAAAGTTTCTATATGATATACTCTAATCTGGTTGACTATCTGTATTTCCGTACTTCAGTGTTAACAATAGTAATCGTGTGTGTGGATCATAAGGCTGCTGCCCAGCTAACGAGGCTTCTTGTTTTTGTTTCAGTCAAAAAGATGTGGCTACACTTAAAATATATCAGAACTACTATAAAGTCATTTTATTATGAGAAACACTATTATTAATATTGACTGTAATATATATATATGTGAATATGAAGCAGGCTACAATTCCTTCCTTCATTTGATTTAGCGATCAATTTGTTTGATGATTGTTTTTACTTTGACCCAATAAAATTTAAAACTATACTTTTTAACGCTACGATGATTCCCAGCATCCGAATGTGTTTCTGCATCCCTGTGATCTCGTTCTTACTGCACTTCCATGAAGAAAGTTGGCCTCTAATGACTTGACACTTAAGTAGGACTTTGGATTTTAGATCCTTTATTTATTTATATATGTACTTATTATGCTCACTGAGACAATAAAATAAGGAGTTGTTGTTATATGTAAGTGAATACAATATTGGAGCAAAAGGATATGTTTATTGGGGAAAAATACAGAATTGAAAGGAGGCTCTAATACCCTGTTGGAATGCCACTATCCTGGATAGAAAATGAGATCCAGGTATGGAGGCAAACAGCTTTTGGATGGTGTCTTGGGGCATATTTGCCAAAGGATTTGGCAGCTGGGTCTGTAGATCCTACACACTTGTAGGCTGCCGAAGCCACACCTTAATGGCAACAAATCTAGCGTCCAGGCATGCCAAGGAAATGTTGCAATCTGGCAGAAACCTTGGTTAATTAAATGGATATTTCATTTTTGGTAAAATATGTTAACTTTTGAACTGATTTCCAACATAGCTTACAGATTGCTGTTGTTTAAGCAAGGTCCGTCTTTTTAAAGCCAAACAAGCTCCAGCGACTTAGACCACGAGGATTTTGGTGTCTGTATTTTATCATCTGGTGCAGTTTGTTCACTCACTTTTAACTTCAGCCATGCACTTTTAGGTAAGAACGCTAGCTTATATTGTGGCGCTAGCACACTGCATTCACTCAGTTCGCATGTTTAGTAGTCTATCCTACCTGGCTACATGTAGGCATGTAATTGTCTGGTTGTTGTTGTTTTTTTTCGTGTACATTATTAAAACAACAATTAGGATCATCGATCATACATACGGTGCACCCTTAATAATACTTCCATAGTATTGTGTATTTCGCGTGTTGATTTTTTAGTACCTGGTATCTGGTTTAGTACCTAGCATCTGGGACTGTGGTAGCCTAGTGGTTAAGGCACTGGACTCTGGACCTGAAGGTTCTGGGTTCAAATCCCACCTTTGACAAGCTGCCACAGTTAGGTCCTTAAGCAAGAACTGCTTGAATTGTAAGAATATATCAGTTGTAAGTCGCTCTGGATAAGGGCGTTTGCTAAATTCTGTAAATGTAGTACAAAACGTTTAGTCTTGGTCTCATTTGGCATTAAATCCTCTTGGCATCAGAACTTTTTATGAACCCTTTAGACACCCTGCCATACAGATCAGTTTTGTGTAAAGCTTGTGCGACTGTAGCCACATGCAAAAACGTATCCAATCTTAGCCATAAAGACTTTTGCCACAGGCCACTTGATAGCTTCTCTGTCCATTATTCTTCTGGCTCAGTCATTCTTCTTGAGATCTTGGCCCATACACTTCTTGATAATGCTCTGAACGGTACTCTAAGGGACAGTTAAAGCATCTGAAATCTATTTGGATTCATTCTGACTTTAATCACAGCCCTTTTAAAAGCAGATTTCAGACCACTGGGAATTCTTTGCTTTACAATGCACCATTGTGTGAACCTTAACATCCGCCTTAATTCTGAAGTTATCATTACAGACGATGTCTAGTAGCAATCAGGCAAGTGATTGGTTGTACCTGAGCGCATTTATAATGGTTACTCCAAAGGGCCTGATCGCTTATTCAAATGAGACATTTTACCAATTACGTTTTAGTATTTGATCAGAATGTTTTTTTTTGCCATTTTTACTTTGATGTTAAGAGTTATAATGGTTAAATACAATAAAAAATGCATGACTACTTCCTAAAGGGATTCCACAGTGAACAGATATGGGGGGGGGGGTTCCATCCTGATGTAAAAATGAATAGATTGTTCTTTCTTGTTTATCACGTCATTTAATTGCTTTGAACACAATGTCATATGCACAGATGCATATGTTTTCAGTGAGACATTTTCTAAATGGCTTAAAATACCTCAACTATTTTGTCATTTATTACAGGTACTAAAGATTATTTTAGTTTAAAGCTTCATGAAAGAAAAAGTACACGTTATTTTCAATGGTCCTTCTTCTGAAAAAAAGGAACATTTTCACTCGGTTAAGTTAAGAATCTGTTTCTAGTAATTTATTTTAACTAGATGCTGCTAAAGAGCAAAAACATGTATAACAAAATGTATATAAACTTTAGACATAAAAAAGGCACCTGAAAAAAAAAAAAGTTAAACCGATAATCGAGAGAAAAATTATTTGTATGAATTGTGATCTTAGTTTTGTGAATCGAAATGTGAACAGAGCACATCGTTATACATCTAACATTTAAGTGAATGTCATAGTGATGCATGAAGGAGTCACACTTACCAGTCTCCTCTCTCTCTTCTCTCTCTCTTCTCTCTCTCTTCTCTCTCTCTCCTGCTCTCTCTCCTGCTCTCTCTCCTGCTCGCGCTCTCTCGCGCTCTCTCGCGCTCTCCTCGCTCTCCTCGCTCTCCTCGCTCTCCTCGCTCTCCTCTCTTTCTAATGCACTCAACACTAATGAGCTCCCTGGGGAAAATTAGTTCTTGCATAATAAGCTTTTGCACAGGAAAAATCAACGTAGGTTAATCCTTCCTGTTGTCAACCTGTTACCCCTGCTTACCCCCATCACTCTTAGCATTTGGCACCTTGAGGATCTGTTTTATTTTCTCTCTTGCAGCTTCTTTGCTTTCATGTCAGAGAAGATTTTGCTTCTTTATCTGGATTTGGTTTGGTCTGAATTATAAAGCACACACCATTGAGTGTTTGTTCTGTCATTAAAAGCTACGTAAGCTAAGATCTCAGGAGCTTAGGCTCAGAAAAGTGAATACCTGCAGGAATCAAAACAGCTTTATTGATCTGTCGTAAATGTGTTAAAAAATACTGAAGTAAAAGTTAAAATATGGATTAAATACCGCATTTTACTGAAGCATTAGTATGAAAGCATATACCTTTAAATGTAATTGAAGTAAAAAAGTAAATATATACGTTTAAAAAGCCTTTCCAACCCATATTTTTTATTGAGGGTAAAAGGGTCAGATCTGTTACTCTGAAGGTCCATTGGTTTGCAGTACAACTAGATGAATCATCTACAAAAATCACGCAAATCTTTATCTCACATTTATGTACATTTTATGTCAATTAGCAGATGCCCTTATAAAGAGCAACTTACAAATTAATACAGTCTTACAATCCAACAAATTGTGGCTTAAGGGCCTTGCTTAGGAACCCAACTGTGGCAGAGGTGGGATTTGAACCCTGGACCTTCTAGACCATAGTCCAGTACCTTAACCACTAGGTTAAAGTAATGAACTATGCCACCACAGTTCCACAAGAACATAACCATAAAAAATATTATTTTTTTAAATAATTACTTTCGCTACAAATCACTCATAACGAAACATGGAAATATTCAGTAATGCAGTAAACCATGATGAGTTATCATCAACTCTCTAAAACACTGTCACTGAGTAGTTCTTCCTTTAAACACTACATTAAATAATGTACTAAAACATTTTAAAATACTATATAGAGAATTTTTGGGAGTATAATCCATTATGCTAAACATTCTTTCTGTGTGGAGTTTGCATGTCCGTGTCTGTGTGGGTTTACTCCGGGTACTCCGGTTTCCTCCCACAGGCCAAAGACATGCATGTTAGATCAATTGGTGTCTCTAAAGTGGCACTTTGTGTGTGACTGTGTGTGTGCCCTACAATGGATTTTCATCCCGTCTAGGGTTGTTCCTGCCCTTGCGCCCAGAGTTGCCATGTGGGCATCGGCTGACCCATGACCCCATGTGGACTAAGCGGTAGATAATGGATAAATGATATGGATGATAAGTGTTAAGTCTTTATTTTTAAGATAAGATTTATACTTTGGGAATGTTGGCCACACAGAAGCAATTTTTCCTTCTATCATGGTGTGGAAAAACATAGGACCAAATAAAGCTAGCATGGTGAAACAATATAAAACTATATGTCAAAGTTGAATGAGTACATTCAAAGAACACATTTGTCCAACATTATCCACGTTTGTCTCGTGTCATTGCTGGGACTTGAACCTTGGACTTCCTGGTCAGCACAGCAAATATTTTATATTTGCCTAGACAAAAACTCTTAAGAACTCAACACTTGTCTGATCCTGGTTTTGCTTACAATTTCTCAGGGTTTTTCCTTGCCACTGTCACCTTTGACAGCTAGTATTGTGACAGACCCTGTGGTTAAAAGTGCTACCTAAACTGAACTGAAATCAAACAAGGTGATCCACCAACAAGGTGTCACTGCCACCAGGCCCATCTCTGCGGGTTTGCCCATTCTTGACCACCAAATTCCAGTGCTGCTAAACTAGCTCCAGTGGCTCTGACATAAGGGACAGCTTCTAGAAACGTCAGATCCTGAGAACCTCGGTTTAGGTGGACCTGAATGGGTATAATCACAGTCACACTAGTGGAAATGAGGGCTGGTTCTGAAAGAAATCTCATAAAACTATGAAAAAAAATAAAGTCGTACACTTCAAGAAAGGCATTAGACCTGAGCTGTCTGGGCTTGTACCTTTAAGGGGTGGCCATTAGGACCCAGAGAGCCATCTGGGGAGCAGATTGGAATATAAGTCAACCAGGCAGTGGGGCATGACAGGGGAAGAAGCAGCAAGAGAAAGGAACTGGGCTTTTCAAACCTGAAGGACTGATGCAAATGATCCAACTGTATTTATGGGCATGGGATGTTCTTGGAATAAGCGTGGACCTCTATTTCACTATTCACTACATTTGAGTGCCTTAATACAAAAAAGAACAGAGGATCTCCAGTTTGTCAACAAATGTGGGAGAAAATTTTTGAAACGGTAAAAAATGTTCCTGAAAAATTGGAAAGGATTGACATAGTTTTCCCACTACAGTGCATAATATTATTAAACAGTTCAAGGAATCTGGAGGAATTTCACTCAAGGCCAAGGATGCAAAACTAAAGTGAATTCTTGTAATCTCTGATTCCTCAGTCAATGGCCACCATTCCTCAAATAGTTGATAGAACCACATTTACTAATAGCACTTAAATGTTACTGTGCAAAGGGGAAGCCTTACAGTCAATGCCCAAAAGCAGTGTCAACTTCTCTAACCTCAGAAGCATCTAGGATGGACCTTCACACTTCAGACATTCATATTGTGATCAGACGAAAGTTTTCTAAAACGTTTCAAAAAAATTAAAAGGACTATCCAGAGTGCTATTTGCAAGAAGTCCAAACGCCACTATTTGTCATGGCATGGGGTCAGTGGTCTGGGTGAAGGTCATTTACACTTCTGTGATACAGCATTAATGGAGAAAAGTACACTGAGATCTTAGAGCGACATATTCTGTCTGTAAGATGTCATCTTCTCCAGGGATGTCCATGCACTTTTCAACAGGACAATGCAAAACCACATCCTGCACACGTTACAAAGGTATGGGCGTTAAAAAGAGGGCATGGTTACTGGACTGGCCACCCTGCAGTCCTGACGTGTTTCCAATAGAAAATGTGCAGAGAACAACAGCGACAGCTTCAAGACCAGAAGACGTGTTTTTATGGAGAATGAGAGAAAATAGCTGAAACACTTCGGAATCCTTGGTGTCATGTTTGTAGCAGGAACGTGAAATGCTTTACTGTCCCAACTTGTTTAATGTGTTACAACAATTCCTGGTACGAATGTATATTAACAAACTAACTGAATTAATAATACTTGATTAGACAATAAGACAAAACATGAACTATCTTGGGTTCATACTGTCTACAATGAAATAAAAGTCAATTTTTTTTTCATACTGTCACCAAAATGTTCTGACTTTGACATGTAAATCCTGATGCAGTTTCACCACCTGAGCGTTCCTTGCATAATCATAACCTCATTCTATTCGGACAAATCAGTGCAATAGTGTGAGTGAATTATAGAGCAGGCCAACCATAAGGTCATGTAAGATTCACGGTGAATGGTGTGCATCATGGCATGTACCAGCTGTGTGATTTGGTCAAGAGCCCAGTCTGTTGACTCCAGTTTGACATGAAATCCATCTCTTCAGCTTGGCCTAAACTGCCAGAGACCTTGGCAGCCTTCCGGCACAGCAGAGGTGAGTGAAGAGCCCCTAAAGTACTGGTGTAAAAAACAGCCATATGGCATCGCTCCTGGAGGCAGGATCTGATTTAAGGTTGATAAAGTGTTAAAAGAGAGAGCGAGAGAGGCCCTGAGAGAGACGGGATGACATTGGATATGAAACCTTCATTTATATGTTCTACATAGCCAAAATATGTTGACACCACTTCTACTTTGGGGATTCTGCCATTTCAGTGTCTGCCAACAGGTCCATTAATGAAGCATTCAACCAATCATATGTTCTCAAGAGCTAACTGAGCCTCACCATGGCACACAGCAGAAGCTTAAAAAAAACTTATTTTGCCTCGATAGCTGACCCAGTCAGTTGTAACTGCTGTTATATGAACAACAAAAGCTCATCTGAAATAATGACGTGATGTCACACAAGCAAACAGTAAACAGGACTAGTTAGGATTGCGGTGTTGTGCTTTTACAACAGACCATCCAGAGCAAGCGTAGGACAACAGCGGCAAGGAAAAAACCCAAAGCGATCATCAAAATGAGTTTCAAACGATTTTCCAAAACACACAGCGAGAAAATCAAGAATGAACACTAGCTCCCACTCTAACGTGCAGGATACTAAAGTTATAAAGACAAAGTCAAATCTATTTCTATAGCAATTTTAACAGTGAAGCATTGTCTTAAAACAAACATCTTGTCCTAAAACAATTGTCTTGGCAGACTTGGGAGAACTTGGGAGGATCAAGACTCAAAAAAGACCCAATCTCCTGGTTCATACCTCACATACCTCACTGGCTGCACACAACCAAGAGGGAATGAGTCCATTTGAGAAACAGGTAATGCAGTCTCACATTTTAAACACTTTAAAACTTACATACGTATCCAGCACGGTGCTACTTGTGGGGCATCACAGCGGTCAAATGACCGTCGCTTTGCACTTCTAGGTAAAAATGATGTACGAAAAGCTGGTGAGAAGCTTGTGGAGTTCAGAATAATAACACTGCTCGTGTCTGCTTTCTAAATATGCACAGCACAGACTGCAATGTAGTTCCTATTTATGCATGTAGTTAATCTGAGGTAAATCAATATTCTATAAAGAAATAGTATTAAAAACATGACATAATGTATTCATGGTAGCAAAATACAGATGCTAAACCTTTTTTTAATTTAACCATTAAATTGTTACAACCTTTGTCGTTAAAGCTAATGGACGTCGATCAGATATAGACATTCAGCTGCACTTTTGATTTCTTATATTTGCGTGCATGATCTTTGGCCTTGTTCTGTGAAATCTTGATGACTAAAAGTGAAGAAGAAATTGGACCAGTAAAGTTTAATAATTAAATCAATAATAATAATAATAATAATAATAATAATAGTTTACAGGCCTCCTAGCTTTTTGCACTGGAATAGTAAGCAATAACCAAGCAGTTTAGCTTGAATAATTCCAGAAATATTTCGCTGCAAGGAGCGCACACGATTGGCAATTAAACAGAAAGGTGGCACGACACCGCAGATTGAATTTTAATTGCTGTGTGAGGAACTATATTAAGGATGTTTGCTCTACCTGCATCGGAGCGAGAGCAGAGTAATTATGGCGCGCCTGAAATTAAATTACAACCCGCTGGATTGGATTAGTCTGCTGCGGGAGCACGCTGAAGTACACTGTCTCTGATGCATTCACATCACTTCGGTTGCGTTTAAAGTCTCGTGCCTCTGCTTTATATAGAACATGAAATTAGAACTTCACAAACAGAAGAGTCTCCAGAAGCATATTGCTTGTTTATTGAACAGTAGCCGTGACTTCAATGTTTCATAAGGCCAAGCACTCCAATCACACGACATGTTCTGGAAAGAATGCATGAACGTTATATATACAATCAAATATGACGTATTACCAAAGATTTTATTACAACGCCTTTAAAAGCATGTTTTTATTGCAAACATTTAGACACCCTTCTTTCTTTGTTTCGTTCTTTTCTATTGTTATTCATCCATTTCTGGCTCTCTTTCTGACCTTTATTTATTTCTGTTTTCCTTAGCTCTTTATTTCCTTAAATAAATCAACAACAAATACTGCAAAGCATCATTTCTGGTCAGGATTGCGGAATAAATTCACTGATCAGAGGAAAGAAATACAAAAAATGATCCGTGCAAACATTTGGACACCTTGCATCTTTTGTCTTTTCTTTCTTTCCATTTCTTTCTTTCCTGTCCTTTCACCCATGGAATGAAAGCACCGATATTTACATTCAGTCAAACAAAAAGTGCAAGAACAAACCCTTTCCTGCATAGTGTTGATAAATGACTTCACTTGGCTGTTGTCTATAGTGTTCAGATTAACGTGGGGTTTCTCTGATAGCATTATTACTCAAAGTCAATTAAGCTGTCACTCTGACATGGTAATTTTAGCCGTGTCACACAAAACAGCATTTTTATTATTGGGCTGTGTAGCGCACCTCTCCAAAGGTGTCGACCATTTAAACCTGAGGGAAATAATATAGCAAGACAAAAATGTTTATCATTTGCCAGAAAGTCTGAGCTCAACCCTGTAAGGCTAGGAAATTCAGAAAGATCAATGCAACTTCATTCTATCATTATAAAGCCAAAGGCCACCACTTGTTATTACAACCAATTCTAGCTCAGCAGATACAGCATTGACGTCTTCTAAAAGATCTATAAGCTCAAAAACAGGATTTCTGAAGGAAAAATAAGCAGTTCCTTTTATAATTAACCAGTTAATTCTGATTCCAGCAGATCATTGCATGCTGGATGCCCTTTTTGTCACAACCCTCTTCATTTATCTGGGTTTGGGACCAACACTGGGATTACAGCCCTGGTGTTTCTTCTAGAAACCCAAAACTCAACCTTCATGTTGCCCCATCCCAAGAGTGAACCCAGGATCTCTGATACTACCATTTCATACCATTGGCTCTACCAACTAAGCCAAAGGGGCTGCATTCTCTTTGTTTACTGATAGGACTGAGTGGCCTAGCGATTAAGTTACTGGACCGTCAACCATAAGGTCCAGGGTCCAAATCCCGCTTTTGCCAATCTGCCACTGTTGGGCCCTTGAGCAAAGCCCTTCATCCTCAATTTCTAAGGATCAGATTGTATCAATTGTAGGTTGCTCTGGATAAGGGCATCTTATTTACATTAGTCTGTTAGAATTAGAAATTAAACTGCTCTGGAACCCTGGGTCCAACCATTCAGTTTACCACACGTGAATGTTATTATTGTATAGAAAGGTTTTATGTACACTTTAAAATACACCGGTGTCTTAACAATGTAAAGATTCGCCTTCCCTGGGTTGCAATGCTCTAAATAACACTGGGAAATCTTCATCAGCATTTTCTGAGTTCAGGGTTCCCCTCCAGAGGTGAACAGTATGGCCCCAAAAATAAAATAGAATGTGGATCAACCAGGAGGTACAGAAAGAACAATATACACCACATGATAGGTACCCAAACAGTCCAAACTTTATATTAATAGGTCAACCCACCAAATTCCCCCAAAAACCTTACACATACAAACACTCTATCCCAGTGTAAAAACCCAACAACTAGATTCATTAGAGTCATTCAACCAGTGTTAGATCTAAATCTGAAGAGAATCCATGTGATTCATGTGAAAGCGTTTGTAAAAGTAAAAGTTTAGACTTATCTGAAATGTTGCTGCATTTTTTTCTGTTCCAGGAAAAAGGGAGTTGAAGGTAGAAGTTCCCAAATCATGGCACCCGTATTCTGTATATTCCACAAGCCAAGCTCCAGTAATGCTGGTGGGAAACTATGGGGATGAAGTCATCCAACTCACCCCAGTACTCCAGTACTCCAGTAATCCAGTAATCCAGTAATCCAGACTCCGTTTAGCAGAAACAAGTTGTCAATCGGAGCGATTACATGACTTTTTCACAAGTTGTATAACATGCAAATCACCCAAAACCTTTATAATAAAGCATCACACTAAGCACCACATAAGTTTGTACAAACAAACACAGACTCCCCTTAATTAGTGTCCTACCTGTTTTTCAAACTTCCCCCTTATTCTACATTCTCTTCAGCGCCCCCTACTGGCTCAGGTAAGCCTAAATTCGTGTCTTTTGGGGATCCTCAAGTAAGATCACAACGTAATTGAGCCTATTATGGTACGAAAAAACACGACCGAGACCTGCCATTTCATGTGCGCATCCTCCCCTTTAGACATGGATGATATATGTTGATCATATTACACACACACACACACACACACACACACACACACACACACACACACACACACACACACACACACATATATAAAACAGGACCTAACTGTTGGGGCACTGGGGCATTTCTATACTATTTGTTGTACACAAAAGTTACAGACAGAATTTACTCTGTGCTTAAGGAGCACATCTGGACACTAAATAGATTAAGTAATTGAACACTAAAGTGGCCATTAATCTGCCATGGATGAGAATTAAGGATCAAATGAACACATTTGCCTTTGCATTAGTGGTCAAGTGGCTAACTTTCTTTCAAATATTTGCTGTTGTCCATTATTTCATGCCAAAAACTGCAAAAGAGGCTCTGACTGAAAGTGAAGGGTGCTCTAACTTTTGGAAAGTTGGGCACTGGGGCACTATGGGAAATGTAGTGCCGGTAGTGAATTCGCATGTCCCAGATTCTGCAATTCTGCTCAGCAATTCAGGATAACATTGACTTTTGACCGCCATAATTTTAGTGTGGCATAGCAAAGTGGATCTGATGATGCCCCTGTCAAGTATATTGTTCGAAATTGTGCCTTTCCAATGAAATGTTGAAAAGGATTTGCCATTCATACTACAAATTAATCTGGATGTAATAAATGCTATTAGAGACACTTACATGATGTTCAGTTCAATACAATTAGTGTTATTGTCTCAAATACCCCAAGAGGTGGCATTATGAGAAAATGGTGCTGCTGTATTAAATCGAGAAGCGTTTGAAAACTAGAATCCCACGTTACCTAGGCGGATTAAATCGTTGTGCAAATTAATCCTCCCGCCATAAACAAGGCTGCCGTATGATGAGAGGCACTGAGAGAAAATGCCGCTTTAATCATGCTGGTAATTAATTTATGCACGCTTCATTTAGCTACAGCATGTTTGAGGCCTTTTGCAGCTACTTAGAATGTTAATGTGTTTTCTGACAAACGAAAAAAAAAAAAAATCTCTGCTGACTTGTACAGTATACTATATGTGCTGTGCGCCCGGAACAACTGTTGGAACTCAGGTTGAGAGCAGACTCTTGGAGAAAAGGGACTCTGTGTTCTAGCTTTTGGTCTACATACCGAGCTCGATCTGCTGAATGAAAGTAATATTAAAATGTATTATTTATATCCTAAAAAGAAAGAAAGGTCCGAGACTTATTTCATCTGGTGTGATTGCAACCGTGTGTCTGAATGAATGTGTGTGGATCTGATTGTGTATACACACACACACACACACACACACACACATTATGTGCACTCAAATGAGCAGATATGGCCCCGTGGCTCAGTAATTGGGAACAATTACTCGGTTTTGACTGCAGCAAAAACACAATGCGTTCGAATATAACTTTTATGACCCAGTCATTCCAGCAAGAGCTCTTTAGCAGCCATTAAACTGTCACAGGACTCAAATTTGTCATTGTGATAAAGGCCTGCAGTCCTATAAGTCATCAAATATGGATGACGGTAAATAGAGGCGAGAACGCTGGGCGAGGAAAATAATTGTATGACTTATGACTGCATAAGCATCGTATGAATTGGACGTTTTACAGTACGTGTGCAGAAGTAGCTGTGATTACAATGGCGAGGAATGTATTTGTTATTTATGTTTTCTTGGCTTGGGATTAAATAACTTGCTTAAAGATAGAAAATCAGTTTTCTTGGATAACCCACAACTTCACTACCTTGTGAGACTGCAGTGAGACTGCAGTGGTACAGCAGTTAAGGTATAGATATGGCCTGTTAAACGGCCATCTCTCAATGTCTGTTCACTTTAATCACAGAGGTCTTAATTCCAATAAATTATAATAGGAAATAAAAACCTGTGAACTCTGTAAACGGCGAATCAATGCTGTGGATCCACGAGCAGTGGCAGCAGTAACTACCTTACTGTTTATGTGCCTGTTAGCTCATGTTTGGACTACAGACTGTTCTAGGGCGCTTACAGACATTTTTGGTGTAAGTTACTTGTGTGTGAGTGGATGGCTTTCCGCTGCTTCTTTCTAACTTGCTGTAAATAATGTCTGTCCTATTGTAGGTAGTACTCCTTTGTTTGTCCCCCACTACCTGTATTATAACCTATAACTATATAAACTGGTTTACATTCCCTCACTGAGCTCAGCTCGGCACAGCGGCTCAGTGAGAATCTCCTGGGCTTCAATCCCACGAGGAGCAGTGTAGGTCCTTTCTGTATGGAGTTTGCATGTTCTCCCTGTGTCTGCATGGGTTTACTCTGGGGCCTCGTTCCTCTCACAGTCCAAAGAGATGCGTGTTAGGTTAATACCAGTGGCGGATGCTGGTCTTTCAAGGAGGGGAAGCTCAATTTCGGCCTACATCATAAAATAATTCGCACATTTCCCTGTCAATCAAAAAGGGATTCAGCCTCAGACAGATCATCCAATCATCATGCAGAAGCTGAGCGTCCGGGCCAGCCGA
>JAUZSU010140020.1:0-15637 GCA_034780255.1 Parotocinclus maculicauda | reverse complement strand
TAATTAGTTAGATTACTCGTTACTGAAAAAAGTAACGGCGTTAGTAACGCCGTTTATTTCAACGCCGTTATTCCCATTACTGCTTACAGCAAGAAGGTCCCGGGTTAAATCCCAGGGTGGAGTGGCCTGGGTCCTTTTCTGCATGTCCTCCTCGTGTCTGATTACTCTTAATTGGCATTGTGTGTGTGTGTGTGTGTGTGTGTGTATAAATATATATATATATATGACTAGTCTTGAGATGAACTTCTGTATGGATATAACCTTGTGTGCGACGCTAAGAGGGCTACTGATGCCAACAGTGACAAATAAACTAATAATAATAAACAAATAAACTAACTAATATGTGACTAATATGAGACAGAGCTATACAAAACTGAATAATTTTTAGAATGTTGATTAAAATGTATCAAGGTAAGATTTTTGAACTTTGTAGATTTGCATAACATCATTGGAGATGCTGTTTGGATAAAATGTATTTATTTAATATGCATAACTTTACCATATTTATAAAGATGACATGGATTTTAAGGTGCAGCTTTTAGTGCTTC
Organism: Parotocinclus maculicauda; assembly: GCA_034780255.1. Taxonomy (NCBI): domain Eukaryota; kingdom Metazoa; phylum Chordata; class Actinopteri; order Siluriformes; family Loricariidae; genus Parotocinclus; species Parotocinclus maculicauda. The sequence continues at coordinate 15,089 of JAUZSU010140020.1, read as the reverse complement.
TCCAATAGGAAGTTTTTCAAAACAAATGGCAAACTGAGTCGATTTTCTGTGCTTTTCATTGTTTCATTTTTTTGGTTTAAACCTTTTAGTCTTTAGTCGGAATATTAGTGTCATTTTTTGGTAAGGGACAGTGTCTTTTTTGTTCATCAGATGATTGGTAGGGGACACTTAACTTTCCCTTTAATCTATGAGGCACAGGTGCCTCTCGACAGGGCAGGTATTGAGCTGTGGCTGGGTGAGGTTGAAGATTATTCATGTCTTTTCAAAAGTAAGATTTTTGTAAAAAAAAATAAAAAATAAAATAAATTCCAGAGGTCTCACTTTTGAAATGGTGTTGACATTTATGGCTTCATCTGGCCGTGGTTCAGTGCCTTCCCTGTCAAAAATCGCCTGCTTTTTCAAGAGCCACATTTGGCTGTGTCCTTGTGTAAACTAATAAATAAATCTGGTAAGGCTTATATTTTTTAGATTTTCTTCCCCCATACTGACTCAACACTATTTTTTTCGTCCAAATCCTGCACTGTAGCTACAAGGATGATGTAGGTGACAATATATATTTATATATTTTTTTATATCCTTTATATAAAAAAAAAAATTTTTCTAATACATATGCTGTATATTCAAATCATTATGTTTAAGATGGTCCCCATTTGGCGGTGGAGGGTCGGTGAATTTTGTTATTCTGTACATTCTGTACCTTTGTCAGTGTGCAGTGTGCATTCAGACCTTTTCTCGTGGCTTTTCATGCCTTTTTACTGTCCACACGTACAAAATAAAAATCAAAGTAAAAAAATCAAAACAATTTCTGTTGATATAGTTTTTTATTACGTTCCTTAATTTCATTTAACTTCAGCAATGTTGTGTCATATTTATTATTTTTAATTTTATCAGTTGTTATCAAATGTGACATGGACATTATCAGGGTGAGTCAAAAGTCACAGGACTGCATCGAGGACTTTTTGCACTGCCTGCCAAAACCATTGTAGAGGTTTCTTTGTCAGTAGTGGTCTTTGGACGACCACTAAAGGACTTGTCAGCCCCGGTTTTGACAGTCCCGGTTTCTTTGAATTTGGCTTGTAACTGTGCTGTGTGAAAATTGTGATCTTTCTGGGTTTTTTTTGTTGAAGTCTACATCTGTGATACGGACATCAGAAGCATCAATTCCATCTTCAGTTACCTGTGATGAGCAACTAAAGTTTTCATTTTCCTGTGTGGATAACGTTTGAGCCACAAGAGATATTGCAAATCATTTGCAACAGTTCTGGTGTTCTTTGATATGCTACATGACCATTTTCCAATTGCACTGCATTACTTGCAGGGGTATTGAGATATGTAATATGTATTGAGATATGTAATTTTCTGAGGCTGTCCTGTGCTTTTGACTCACCCTAGATATCTGCATTATACATATATTGGCCATCCCAGGTCCCGTGTAAACAGAACATATATATATAAAACACATGCAATATTCTACTGGGGCATCACTTACCCAATTAGTGGCCAGATCAAGAGGGTTAATAGTAGTGGTTGACTGATATGGGGTTGTTAATGGCAGATGGCTGATATATACCAATATCAATTAGTTTTACAACTGATAAAACTAATAATATTAGATGAAACAAAAATTGCTGAAGTAAATTGATTTTTTTATTAACTATAAACATTTAACTGTTTCTACTTGCACCCTGTCTTTTCCATAAATATACTGCCCACAAAAATTACAGTTCAAAATGAAATGTCCCATTATGAAATAGCCCATAATGTTGTGCGAAGTGTAAAAAATTAATACAAAGTTTTATTGTACTTAACAACAATATTAACTACCATATAACATTTTTGGAACTTATGTAGGAAACAGTTTCTTTGTATTTTCTCCATTTTTGAATATGAGCTTTGGAAGCACAGGTATCGACTGATGCCAGTGATCAAAATGACATTAATCAGCCTCTCTGATTCTATCACTAGTTAAGTGAGTATTTGCAGTGTTCTTACATAATGATTATAACTAAACTCCTCTTTACAGTGTATAAAGCAGGAAAAGGCATAAAGTCAACACCAGTAGCAATGTACCCTCCGTACTATGTGCAAGGTGTGCCGTCCATGCTGCCCATCTCTCCTCCCTCCCTCATTGAGCCCAAGATGTCCACCACGCCATCTATTGATAGTAACGTCTCTGCTTGTCTTCACTCATCAGGTAACAGCTTCACAGATTGTATGATAACTTCCATGGGTCTTTACAAGGATGTGCAAAATGTATTTCCACCAGCTTATATTATCAACTTTTATATCTACTGCATTCCTTTCTCAGAGAGACACTTGGCAATTCTGCGAATGTATGAGTTGTTATTGTCTTGTATTATAGATTGTAAGAGTTCTTGCCTTTACCTAGACTCACTGGTTACTGCACTCTAGTTCTTCTGCTACTATAGGCCACCTGCTAAAAGGTTTGACATGTTGTGCATTCAGGGATGATCTTCTGTAGGCATTGGCTGTAATGAGTGTTTTTTTTTTTTGTTACTGTTGCCTTTATATCAGCTTGAACCAGTCTGGTCATTCTCCTTTGAGAATGAGTAGATCAGCAATTTCGAAAATACTCAGACCAGCTTATCTAGTACCAAAAACCGTGTTGTGTTCAAAATCACTTTTTTTTCCCCCTATTTTCTCTAATGCTCGGTTTGAACTTCACCAGGTCGTCTTAACCATGCGATTGAGTGTTTAGATATTTTTGTTAATAAGCGTTTGAACAGGTGTACATAATAAAGTGGTCTCATTATGATAAATTTCAATTTATGCCTACCCTGCTGTTGAGTATTGAATAACTATAGTATCTCACAAAAGTAAGTACACACTCACATTTTTGTGACTATTTTTTTATATCTTTTCATGGGACAACACTGTAGATATGCACGCTGTGCACGCAAAAGTGAGTACACCCCTAACTAAAAATGGCCAACTTGTGCCCAATTAGCCATTTTCTCTTCCTGGTATCATGTTGTAACTACGTCTCAGGTGTGAATGGGGAGCAGGTGTGTAATTTGATGTTATCACTCTCACACTCTTATACTAGTCACTGGAAGCTCAACATGGCACCTCATGGCAAAAAAACACTCTGAGTATCTGAAAAAAGAATTGTTGCTCCACATCCTAGGCTATCCTAGGCTATAAGAAGACTGCCAACACCCTGAAGGTTTCACTCAGAACAGGCCTCGCCATTTTTCGACCAAAGAAGTTGAGTGCACATTTTCAGCATCATATCCAGAGGTTGGCTTTCAATAAATGTAGGAGTACTGCTAGCATTGCTGCAAAGGTTAAAGTGGTGGGTGGGGTCAGCCTGTCAGTGCTCAGATCATGCACTGCACACTGGAAAGGAAATCTCTTCTTAACATGATGCACTAGAAAACCTGCAAACAGTTTGCTGAAGACAAGCAGACTAAGGAGATGGATCACTAGAACAACTTTCTGTGGTTTGCTGAGACCAAGATAAACTTATTTGCTTCAGATGGTGTCAAGTGTGTATTGCCCAAAGTCCAGCATGGTGGTGGGAATGTCTGCGTGAGTGCTGTGGGGAGCTACAGTTCATTAAGGGAGCCATGAATGAAAACATGTACTGTGATATACTGAAGCAGAGCATGATTCCTTATCCATTCAGAACTGGGGCACAGAGCAGACTACTTTACATTGTAGCAAAATGTCATGTCTTCAGTGTTATCCCATGAAAAGGTTTAATAAAATAGTTACAAAAATACGAGGGGTGTACTCACTTTTGTGATATACCGTATATGTTACTTTAAGCCTCAAGAACTGTTTGGAGATATATATGAATTTGTTGGATTATCGTAGATTACAGTTTTTAATTCCTGCAGCATATGTTTGCTCGGTGAGTGTTATCAGATAAAGGTTATCAGTGTAATTTTTTGAAAACACAGTTTCTGATAACACATCCAGAGGATAGAAGCCCATGTCAGAGAATGTTTCACTTTGTCATTTTATAGTTAAGCTTTTCAAGATTGGAAAGCTATATATTTGACTTTAAGCAGCAGGTTAAAATATAATCAGCATGCATACATAGACTTAATACTATCTGCACAAAACAATGATAAGCATATTTGCGCAGCAATACATGGTATCACTATGTGGCAGAAAAAAGCTGATGACTTCCAGTAACACTCAGAAAAATCTTAGTAAGTATAAACATAACCTGGCTAAAGGAATAGGTATGTTAAGCTCACACATATACTATATACAACCCAAAATTTAAAAAGTTGGGACAGTAAGGAAAATGTAAACATAAAAACACAGTGTTTCTTACATTTACATTGATGTTTATTTCATTTGAGATTTCATGTTTTTAAATATCATAGGTTCTGGTTTGTCTGGTCAACGTCATTTATGCTGCTAATAAGCATCCATTCCTGCATTTAAGGCCCGCAACACATTATAAAAATGTTGGCACAGTAAAGGATGTACCACTTTGTAACGTTGCCATAACTTTTCACTACACTTAAAAGACATTTTGGCACAGAGCAGAGGATACCAAGCGATTGATATTTCTGGTGTTACTTTGTACTATTATTCCTGCAAACACGCCATAAGATGTTGCAAAATTCTACACACGTCAGGATGGCAGACAGGCCAGTTCGGTACCAGTACCCTCTACTTCCACCGCCAATTACATGTAATGTGTGCAGCATGTGGCTCTGTATTGTCCTGTTTAAAAACGTCTTGAAGGCAGTACATTTTGCTCCAAGATCTCGGGGTACTTTTCTTCATTATGCTACATCACAGAAGTGTAAATGACCTTTGCAAAAGGCACTGACACAGCCCCTTACCATGACAGTCAAGACCTGGCTTCTTTTGTTTGTTGCTGACAACAGTCTGGATGGTCTGGAGCACACGGAGTCCATTTTTCCTAAAGAAGACCTGGAATACATTTACATTTACAGTATTTAGCAGACGCCCTTATTCAGTACTTCATCTGATTTAATGCATACTGATTCATCTGATTACAAAACACATTTCCACTAGGTGATGGTTTATCCCAGATTTTTTTTATGTTAAGTGGCATTTGTGAATGTAACACCATATTATAGTGCTTGACAAAGGTTTTTCAAAGTAATCCCTTGCCCATGTGGTTCTATCAGCTATTGCTGAATGACGGTTCTTGATTTAATGCTGTCTGAGGGAACAAAGATCACGTGTTCAGCCTAAACTTGCACCCTTGCCCTTTATGTACTGAAATGACTCCTTATTTATTAAATTGTTTAATAATATTATACATTGTAAAAGGAAAAATATGTGAATAACTTCCAATCTGTCTTTGAGGAACATTTCAATAATCTTCACATGCATTTGTTAACAAACTGCAGATCTGACATCTGACCATTTTTGCTCATCAAATACTTACCTGGATGCTGCTTTTGTACCAAATCAAATAAAAGTTAAAGTAAATGTAAAAAAAAAACACTGTTTTTCCAAATTAGCGGTTGTAGACAGACATCTGTGGACTAAAAAAATACATTGAAAACATGGGTATTAGTGTGTAGTTCCTGCTACAACAACCGTTGTTCTTTTTAAATGGCTTTCCATTAGATATTAGAAGATATAAAACCTTCTGACTCATGTTTGATGTTTCAGTGCATTCCAAGGTATCTGATTGAGTTATGGATTTGTGCAAGCCGGCCAAGTTCACAAACAAAAATGGCAAAGTTCTTCTGTGTGGACAGCAAGACCGAAAGACGATGAACTGACTTGTTAGAGGTAGAAAAATGTAAATCTGTCATATTGGTGGTCACTACAAATGAATGTTGCTGAAATAGCTGTGCTCAATAGTAAGAAGACGTGTCCACAAACGTTTGTCTATTTGGTCCATGTATTGTCATTACATTATTGAGAATTTAAAAAATGAATGCTTTATACACTGCTTATTAAAATTAGGGGATATTTCATTGTTGGATATTTTATTATGGGGTATCCCCTAATATTTGTGAACAGTATATTATGAATGTATTAAAAGTAAGTAATGTTTTGTCTTTTGTCTACATAGTATGTATTTACCTGAAAATTACCAAATGTGGAACTGGAAATTTGAGCATGAATATGTTTAATATGCAAAATATGTGTTTTATGATATACTGAACAAAGAAGTTACAGTTACAGCCAGTATTCTGCAATATATAATATATATAATATAAATATATCATAAATGGTCTTTATACAGCAAATGAGCTGCAAATGTGTCGGCAATGTGGAGTATGGAAAGATACCCCTGTAGTTATTAGAAACTGAACAGTAAATACTGAAAAATGTGATGTAATAATTAATTGAGAAGGCTAGGCTTCTACATACAGTATTGTGCAAAAGTCCTAGACCTCCATTAGATATAACATTGTTTTAGCAATGGTATAATGACCATATATAATTGTTTTTCTGTCTCTTAATTAGAATGCAATCAGAAAATACAAGCCATAATAACAATAATAACAGTGGCAAGTATTGTTATGGTTCGTGGGGGAAGTGGAGCGGGTACCCCTCAGATCTTGACTCACAAACAGGACAGAACACACAACAGACAGACATTCATATTGGAATATTATGGAATAATATGGAAGACTGTGACAAATCGAATTAAAAGTGTTTGGGACAATATGATTTATATGGTCAGTATAACATTACCATTGCTAAAACAACAAATCTAATAGTGACCTAAGACCTTTACACAGTACTGTAATTCTCAGTAAATAAGCAAATGAAAGTCCAGGGTGCTCAAACCTTCAGGTTTTTCAGAAAATATCCAAAAATGTTACAATGTAAAAATTACTAGATACACTAGTACTGTATGCTTACATTCACTTCCACCATGTCCCCTGCAGTGCACAGTGGGTATCGACACCAGCCTACACCGGATCACAGTTCACTGAAGGTGCTGCAGTATGTTGAGAGTCAGCTGGCACATCTGAATTCATCTAAGACCGTAGGCAGTCTCGACTGTAAGCTTCATGTAGCACTGACAGAATTAACTGTTTCTAAAGCCAACTGATGTGCTGCGGGGTCTCCATTCAGCCCAGAGAATGCTCTACATTCCTCCATTTCCTGCTTTTCTATGCTTTAGTAGCTTTCAACTATACTCTGCATTATAAAGGTTTCCTACGATGTAACGGCACTTCATGCACTGTAGATCCTGAATTTTGCTTTTAGATGTCTTTAAATACTGCATGGCTTGAATGTTGTTTACTTCTGTAAACCCGCAAAGCTATTTATTGATAACAATATATCAAGTGAATCTTGTGTTTTCCACAAGATTTTGGAATTTTTTTTAAATAACGTATCAATTTTACTAATACAGAAACTAAAATGGTCTTTATCATATTTATTTAAAAACAGGCGTTAGTCAATTTTGTTGAGACAGGGACAAATATTCATGAAAAGTAAGACTTCTTTAAATGTACTAAGACAGTGACTAATTTCTTCTATATTTATTTAAAACAAACATTATTAATTTTCTTAATTTTGTTTATATATAAACAGTTTTTTTATTTTTTAATATGTATACTACACTCACATCAGGAGACTAAAAAGTTTTATTCTCCATTCAACACAACATAACTGTAGTTTCTGTCATTAAGAAAAGTTGCGTTTAGTTATAAAGTAAACGTTTAAAAAATTTGGCTAATTTAGTAGGCCTAATAGAATTGCTTTGCAGGTTAATTTTGGTTGGATAATATGAATAATGAAACATTCTTTTTCTTGTGTTTTACTGACAGCTAACAGTAGGTCTGAGCTTAGTTCTTTGCATGAGGCAGAAACGGATTTCCGTCAAACCTACCGGCAGGTTCAGAAAAAGGCTCTTCCAGCCATTCCTGATCTGGATGACCATTCAGACATGGTGACTAGACAAATGTCTCCTGTGAATGAACAAAGACCCCCTAGACATCCACAACAACTGGAGGAAGATTACCCTAGGTAAGAGTGTTGTGTGGGCATGACTTGATTAAAATGGAATGTCATCTCCTATCTAAAAATTCCCTCCTTTTGTTAAATTGTGAGCACTCTGAGGAAGCTGCTATATAGAATTATATGCTTTTTTATTAGTTATACAACTGACTGATTGGTGTAGCAGTTCATTGTAAAACTTTATAAATATGATCTTTATCTAGGTGGATGTCTCGTTCTGAGCACCTGCAGAGAAAGGCCTACCAAATGGGTGGACGCTCAGGCTCCTTGGATGAGCTTGAAGAATTTGCCATGAGTTCCAGGCACCGATACCACCATGATGACTTTGGTAATGCAGAGGATGATTACAGGACATGTAAAAGACAAAGGCAGTTTGAAGGTGATTGGGAACAAGATTGGCGGCGAGAGCAGGAATTGGAGCGTGACCGTTATCCACACTACAACTCCAAACGTTATTATCCTAAGGATGGTCCACACAAACCTCGGCCACTAAGCCCCACTTCTTTACCGGAAAATATAAAGCGACGAGGCACAGCAGAAAGTGATCGGCAAACCTTGCGCCATGATCCCAGGAGGTGTGATTCCAGAGAACAGAATGTTGAAAGCGGACAAGACTATGATGATGCTCTTCTTAGGAGCTTAGTAGCACGTAAAGCAAAAGCTGGGAGGAGTTCAAAAGGTTCCCGGAATGAAGAAGAATATGACATACCTTCCAAAAACAGCTCAAAAAAGAGCAGTCACTCACCTAGTAATAGGTCAGCTAGTAACCGACCAGGAGAGGATGACTCTTTGCCACCATACACAGAAAGAAAACCAGAGCGTATCCGCAGTGCTGCAAACTCCCATAAACCCCTACCCTCTACACATTTCTCAAAAGAAAAAGAAAACAGAGAGGAGCAGAGCAAACCACGGAAAGTGGTGAGTTATATATAGCTGTTCTTTTGTTAGATGCTTCATGCCACTTCAGATATTGTAAGAAACCATAAAGCAGTGGACCAAAAAAGTATCTGGAGATACATTTTTATAATGAAGAGACAATGTCTAATACACTAACCCACCACAGCAGTGGTCTGGGTTTGAGTCTCAACAGTGTCTTCCAGCTAGTGCAGGCATTACATACAGGCAGACCTGGCACCTGTCATGCTTCTGCTTCAGATAACAGGTGGGATTGGGAACTTCAAAATTATAAGAAGATGGAATATAATTCATATGCAGCCTTTAATAAGCCATGACCAGGACAAGCAGTGATCAAATGTAAAAAAAAAAAAAAAAAGCATACGTTATGCAATTAAAGTGTTTAGTTTGCACTCTATAAGATTTCCTTATGCTTGTCATGTACATCTGCTATTTCATTTTTTATCTCTTATAGACATTTTTCGATGAACAGAATACACAGTTTGATTCAAACCTAGGTTTTTCAGTCACGGTTCGATTTGTACCTCGCTTTGATGACAGAAAATAGTTTGTACACAGGTAACAAGAACTATTAAATGAGTGCTCAAAAACTTGCATTAATTTGCATTTATTTGTAATCTGTTAACACATTTAACATAACTAACATGAGAAAAAAGTGAACGTATAAAATTATTAAGCAAAACCAATTAGGACACATTGTGCCAGAATATCATTATTTTAATGTTTTGGTGCCATTGTGGTGGAATTTTACTAATAAGGTAAACTGTTTCTACAAAATAATGAAAGACTGTATGAAATTAAAATAGGTTACACTGAAATTTTATATAAAAGTGTTATATAAAAGCCCTGGTTCTTGATGCTGAACCTCTCTGGTTCATATACCGCTTAGGTGAGGGCTATTGGTCTGGCCTCCAAAACAGCCCAGGGTGGTTGGCACCTCAACGACCAACAAAGGTTTGCTGTGCTGGGAATGACTGAAGGAGGTACAGTTTCACTTAGGTTGGGGTCAGGGCTGGGGTTTGTGGCCAGCAAAGCAGGCCAGGTGTGCCCTTGTTAGAGTGACATTTCTTATTTTTTTTTAACCGTAGGGTTACCACATTGACTGCACAAAGTTGCTATAAATTCGATTAGCTCAGAAATGTAAAGGAAGTACCTCTAACCCTTTCCTAGGGACTTGGAGCTTCACAGCTCTTAAAATAGCCCAACTTGCTGGTAATGCTTTAAGTAGAGATGCACTGAAATTATGGTCTCTGAGGTTTTTCAGTGGTCTAAAAGCAGACCTACATTAAAAATGCCAGCCCTGTGGATTATTCACAACCTCCAAAGGCATTAGTCATTTGAATTATACAACGTTATTATAACGTCAATCAAAAACACAAATAATAATCAACTAACAAAGCTTTTGTTTATTTTAAGCCAAGAATATTGGCTAAAGTTGCTGCATTACTACTTTTAACATAAAATTATTTAGGGAAATGAAATCTTATGGAGTGCACATTTAAAGAACTATGTGTAATTTGCTTTTAATTACTGCTTCCCCTGCTGCTTCTGTCATTTCAGTTGTATTGTATAACAGATGTGTTTTATTTTAATGATGCAGGACTTTTGTTGTCATTGTTTATTACCGAGTGCAAACCTTTAACTGCAAATTCTTCCTAACTTCACTGTATTATCTTTTTAATAGTGCACAAACACACATGCATGGCTGCCTTTTCACAAAGCACTTTTACACTGCTCTCTTCTCTTTTGTTTTAACAGAACACACTCCTAAGCAGAGATTCGCTCATAGTCTGAGAGGTATGTCGTGTCGTTCTGCAGCCTGTATCTTTGAACTTGTTTTCACATTTTGATCTACTAATCGGAGATCAGGCATACAATGCTCAGAAGACTGAAAACATTACAACAGCAGCATTGATGTGAGAAGAAAAGCTTAACACTATTTGGAAGATTATGCTTTGTTTACTTACAAATACATGTTACTGTAACTAAGATAAAAAAACAAGAGCTAATGTTTAAGAAAATGAAACTTTGTAGTACTTTATGATTCTTCTGATCTAACCTTAATATGTTTCTAATAACTGAAACGGGGTAAAATGAATGGATGTTTGCAAAAGTCAAGTACAAGGAGTTAATTAGGAATGAATAATAGGTTTAGGAATGGTGAATAATAATAGCTGTGGTAATCCAGATGAAGCAGTAGGTTTTTGTGATGCTGTTTGAGCAAAATCTTAATGAACAGTTATTTATATTACAACATGTACATAAAACAAGATTTTCAATTATCACAACTTGAACCTTGAGTCAAAGTGAGTCATGAAACATACAGTTAAACAAATTACTTAAGTCAAAGAAACTAGTTATCTTTAAGTTTGTGTATTCACAGTGGTGCTTGAACGTTTGCGAACCCTTTAGAATTATATATTTATATATATTTTTGCATTATTATTACCTAAAATCAGATTTTCAAAAATCCTAAATGTATATAAAGAGAATATATACAATGTATACATTTGAGACTACATAAGAAATATTATACTTAGCCATTTATATATTGACGGAAATTATTACATATCTGCCAGTGGCAAAAGTATGTGAGCCTTTGCTTTCAGTATCTGGGGTAAACCCCTAGTTCGGAAATAATGGCACCTAAATGATTTTCCTTTTGAATTTACTGGGATAATTCAGAGTTCATTATTCCAGCAAGGAAGGCAAGTCGTCCTGGCCCAAATGCAACAAAACAGACAAAAGAATAATACTTTACCCACAATATTTCACAAAAAGCTTTTTATGCTGGAATGCAGTTGTTTTCCTTTTATCAGAAAACATTTCTAATTTAAACCAAAAAAGCCCAATTTTAGTCTTATCTCTCCTCAAACTGTTTTTCTAACAGCTTTCAGGATCATACAAGTACCATGTAAAGGGCAGCAGTGTTTTTCCTTGCACTACATTGTTGTTCAGTGTTCTCCTGATGGTGGACTTGTGGGCATTAACATTAGACAATGTGGGAAAGTTACTTATTTGCTAAGAAATCACCATGGGATCCTCTGTGACCTTACAGACTATTTACACGCCTTTCTGTTGGGGGAATCTTTGTTGGTCAGTGTCCTTGAATTTTTCCATTTGCATGCAGTTTGACTGCACATTGGTAGGATCCAAATTCTTTAGAGCTCATTCTGAAACTATGTTCTGCCTGATGAGCATCTGCAGCTCTTAGAAGGTTCTTAGAAAGATTTATTTGTATACTTCCACAAACATCTATTTTAAAGATCAGTGCCTACTCATGCCTGATTATCATCACATTGATTGAAAACAACTGATTCTAATTTCATTTTCAAGTTAACTGCTAATCCCAAAGTTTTGCATACCTTTGTGAGGAAACAGGAAAAGTCACTAACATATTCTTTTTGAATACAAATATAGTAGTAGAGTTTTTTCTCCAGATTTGAACCCTATAGAAGATATTTGGTCTCACATTAAATACACCAACTGGAAAACCTTTGGTAACTTTTTATCAACTGTTTGAAGCCATGAGTTTGCAACATTGATTTGACCATTTAGTGCTGGCTTCTTTTTTTGCCCAGGACTGTATAATTATTGTTGGATTGTTTTCCTCAGTAAAGACATGAACAATTATAATATATTTGCCTTGTTTTTAAAGGGGGTTCTCCTAATCTAATTTTTGTGAAAGTCTGCTGTTGTTTTAGAACATATTTGTGCAGCAAAGCAGACAGTTCTAAAGGGTTCACAAACTTTCTATTATTGCTAAGTATTACACATACAAGTCAGATATTTTTTATGCCAGTGAAACAATATTGTAATACAGTATAATTGGCGCAATTGAGATGCATTGTTCTGATGTCTTTCTGCCAAATAGTTCTGATTTGGGTTGAACTATAACTCTCGCCCTGCAATGGACTGGCTAACCGTGCTGCCAGTTACTACCCTCACTTGGATAAATGCCTACAAAAATGAAGGATTGAATGAATTCATTTAAATCTTTCCATCATTTTGGTCTAAGCAGTATAATGTTTGATATTTCAGTGTACATGTGCACTGAGGTCATTACCATGTCAGCAAAGATGACTTCAGTCGTTACTCTGAGTCGTGTTGGTCTCTCGTTAATCCTCGTTGCTGTTTGACATCAGATGGAAGATGGCATTTACAATGACCCAGGAGTTATTCACTCATTCCTGCCTAAACCTAATGTTGCAACAAAATCCATGTAGTCAGAAGACTGTTCTACAGTAGAATATGTTTAGATGTATGTTCATAGATAAAATGGACAAATGATGTGAATTATTTATAATGTCTTTTATACTGAGCTCTGTTATTGCTATATTCAGTTTTTACTAAACGGATTAAATTAAGACTTTGAGCAAATAGGTGGATTTCTTATCTACGTGACACATGACTGCAGGTTGTACTCTAAAGAACAGTGTGTCTGCATGTGCTAGGAGTGTTGTTCTGTCTCAATGAGACTGTGTTTCGCTGAGAATGACTCATGAACTCAAGTCCTTGTCTATTGTTATCACATAATAAGTGTGCCTCTGACAGCATCTCATTTCAGCAGCACACAAACCCTTTAATTTATTTTCCATACTCAGTTACTCCTATACACACTGCATGAAATCTAACAAACAGCAAAAACACTTTGTATTAATAAATGCACACAGGGACTGCTTTTATCGTCAGCATTGTGTGTGCACTTATTGCTAATGTCTGTCCTTTTTTCCAAGAGAAAAAGGGAAAATTTGTTTAGTCTTTTATACTAATGCAGCATTTTGCTACAGAAATAAAATCTCTATTCATGTACATGTTTATATTCAATAAATATTCACATCTATCACATTTACACCAGAATACGTCTCCTGCACTATTGGCCCCCGGCATGTCCTACCTGTGGTCGTGTGTTTGCCAGTTAACTACAAACATATTGGAGTAAGATATCGACTGTTGAACATGCATTGATTGTGTTATGCTTTCACATGCTGAGCTGAATCACAGATTTGGGATATGAGCAAGAAAATGAAAACAATGTTAAACATGTCAACTGATGTGGAACAAGAGTGCAATGCCCGGAAATAAATCTTTCTCCAGCATATGTATGCAGTTCCTGTTCTAGATTCCACCACTTTGGTCAGATTAAAGACAGATACACAGATCTAATCAAAAATATAAGAACCCAATGGATAGATTATTAACCATTATAGGTCTAGTGCTAAACATGGTCATTGTTGTATTATTTTTATATTGCCTGTTTATAAAACTTTTAAAATGATTACCATGCATGTGTACAAGCAGCAGAAAAAGGGTTCCTTGACAGTGTGAGGTGTTCACCTGCTGCTGCTCCTTTAGGACTGAGCGAGGCCAAAGTGGTTAAGGGGGTTTGGGCATCTCAAGCATACCCCCTGGTTGGTTCCAGTTAGAGCTGTTCCAGGTATAATCCTGGAGGAAAAATATTTTTGCTGGTATCAAAACTCTGGGCACACTCTCTCAGCATGTTGCTATCTCACCTAAATATGTAGATGGAGACCCTGAGACACTAATCAATATATAGCAAAAGCTTTATAAATCAACCCATTGATTTTCTACCTACTTATCCAGGTCAGGATTTCGAGGCTAGTGGGGTTTTTGGAGCCAGTCATGGAATTCAGTGGGAACAGGCATATACCATGTACATATTCTTTCTTTACTTAAATCCACAAACACATATTCGGGTTTTAAATACCCTTACATTCTCGTGTGCGACCTTCCCGAACACAAAAAGGCCGTATTGCATACACGAGTGCTTTGCGCCATCTGCTGGCTACATGTCATACCAACCTCGAATATGCTAATAAAAATATAATGTTTAGATATAATGTTAAAAGTTCTGCAAAAACAAACAAGTATCTACTATTTTAACATAATATATAAAAATTTGTGTATATATTGGGTTACAACTATAATACTTACAGTCCGAAGAGAAAATAAATAGAACCCAAATTTTAAGCAAACTACTTGTGTTATATTTAGTCATTTATTTATTTATTTAATTAAAATTATTCAATGTTACATACATAAAATATGTGAATACATAGGTAATACAGTCGAATCCTGTTAATTCTACCACCGGTTAATAGGACCAGCTGCTTATTTGGACCAAAGCCTAAAGTACCGAAACAAATCCTATTATATACGTGTAATGTTATTCACTTATTTGGACTAAAATTCCGCTTAATCGG
>JAUZSU010140009.1:0-15638 GCA_034780255.1 Parotocinclus maculicauda | reverse complement strand
AGCGCTTCACTTTTTCCACATTTTGTTACGTTACAGCCTTATTCCAAATTGTATTAGATTAATCTCTTTCCTCAAAAGGGGGCGCTGGTGAGCATCTAATGGAGTAAGTCGCAGTTTAGGCAGCCTTTCTGCCTTCATTAAAGTAAACAGTTAAAAAAACTTCACTTTTGAATACAACTGCAGTGGTGACAAGTCGCTGAAACGACGGGGATGAGTAAATCTAGGAAAAATACAAAGAAAGTGCAAACTCTACCGCCTAGTAATGAAGAAGATTAATCGGCTGACTCCATGCTAACTAGCCCTATTGGCCATACTGTTGCCGCTAACGACCATAGCTAAATCAAAAATAAACTCTAGAGGTTGTCATTTTTAGGTTTTTAGCACAGTTCAATGCTAATTGACAATGGCAAAGTACGCATGAAATTGTATTTAAAATAACAGACGGTCTCTAAATTAAAATACCAGCTTCAGTAGTTCCATAGGCTATACTTTTAAAGATGACAATACATAAATGTGTAAACTAATACAGAAGGTGCAGTTTAACACCTCATATCTCCAACTCAGTACTTCTGTGCTTTAGATATAAAATAAAAATGAACAATATTAATAAACAAATTTAAAATCCAATGGTACTTATCTGTGTATAACCTGTTTTTTTTGTTAACAGGGCAATTAGATCATCAGATCGTTGCGAGCTCATGGACGGCGATGTGTAAAAGGAACATTATGGAAGTGTATAGAGTAATGAAGTCATGTTCGATGCGGTAGTGTGCTCTGGCTGCTGTTTAATGCAGTGAGGTGACAGGTTATGGTAACTGATTAGTTTGCTGTCCAAGTGATGCTGTGAAAATACTGTATATATATTTTGTAATATTTATTTAAAAATGGACAACTTTTCAGTGTAAGCCTGGACTTTCTGTGGCGATTTTGTGTTGAGATTTATATCTTACTCATGAAGGCACTGTTCCCTGTTTTTATAATGAACATAGTCTTAAGGGCTGAACCGGGACCAGGCAACAGAAAAAAAGGCTAAACCCATCATCTTCTAATCATTGTGAGCTGTCACCCAAAACTCACCCAGACTATTGGTCTGTTAACCATTAAATCATTGCTGGGCAGAAATTTAATGCTCAATGTCCTAAAGAAATTTGGATGAAACCTGATGAATATTTAACATTGAATAACACTCTCACAAATTACTCACTTCAGTAAACAGCGCTTGTCCTTATATAAAATGGTATTTTAAATATTCTACAATGGGGGCACAGTGGTTCAGCTAGTTAGCACATTTGACACACTTCAGAGATACCCGGCTCAATTCCAACTTCAGACTGCTTTTGAGTGGAGTTTGCACAGGGCAAGCACCAGGGCAGAAATAAAGGTGGTGATAATTCAACAAAAAAAATATTTTGCCAGAACTCAAAATAAAGCAATAAAACTGCATATGCTATAACCCTGTGAACTGTGAATATTCTTCAACATAGTCTGGCTCGTACTTATGAAACCGTGTTTCATAAATAGTCATTTATGCTGATGTGATATTAAATAATGAAATAAATCTAAATACATACTGCATATAGATCTGAAGAGTTTTATTCTGAATTATTACACGGGATGTGCTAAGGTGAAACAAATAAGCGGCGTGAAAAAGCAAAAAAGTCAAATAGAAGTTTTTTGCCGTAAAACTGAACATTACCACCTGGTTCAAATTTTTTTCACAGCAAAAAAAATTGACAAGACAAACAAAATATCCTCTTCCGGTGATGAAGACTGCTAATGAAAAAATGCAAACATCAATATTGGATACATCCGATATGGCAAAACATAATAATACAAATAATTTCTTCAGCATTTAATTTCGAGTGCAGCACTGTGGCTCGGTGGGTAGCACCGCTGCCTCACAGCAAGACGGTCCCGCATTTGATCCCAGGGCGGAGCTGCCTTGGTCCTTTCTGTATGGGTTTAGTCCGGGTTTCCTCCCACAGTCCAAAGATACACTTGTTAGGGTAATTGGTGTCTCTAATAAAAAAGTGGCCCTTAGTGACTGACTGTGTGTGTGTGTGTGTGTGTGTGTGTGTGTGTGTGTGTGTGTGTGTGCGCCCTACGATGGCTTGGCGCCCCGTCTAAGGTTGTGCCCGCCCTTGTGCCCATTTCATGGGGTTTCATCCAATTACACATGAAGTTTGAGCTTTGATTGATTGTTAATAACAGTACCATTAATATTTATTAACATCATCCCAAACCTGAACATTTAACTAACAAGTGAATGGCTCTATTCCAAGAAGGAAAGTTAACTGCAGACAAAGAAACGTAAAAATAAACATATTTTTCCTCAGCTTTGTTCCAAGCTTAAACATGTTGCCAAAGGAGAGGCATCCTGAAAATACCACAGCTGCTTCATTAGGCGCAGAAGCAACACTGATTGGTCAGTAGCAAAAGTTCTCAAAATTGAATCAAGCTTAAAATATTGCATTTTCACAGCCCCAAAAATACACAAGCTAAAATGAATATACTGTCATCCAAATAAATCTCGTTTGGTTTGTATTAACAGAGAACAAAACAACAATCTGAGATGGTGATATTGATCCCAGTCTGTCATTTGAAGCTTGTTAGATAACAGCAGCAGATAGCAGCATATTTCCAACTTAGAAGCACTGTTAAACAAAGAAATACCCTGCCATTAATAGTCCATCATTTGCTAACCCAACATAATACATGTCTGCATCACATTCTGGCTCTCCCTTTTAGGTATGCTATAATAGCTAGTAGCTGCTGGAATCAATGCTGGCCTGCAGAGAACTGAAGATTCTTCAGATGCTGTCATCCCCTGGTTCACGTGATCCTGATTTAGTCACTGGACCAGGCAGCTTCACTCTCTGGAGTGATTGTTAACTGTTAGAGTAAGAGGTAGTGACATAGGGTGTTACAGTTAGAGGTAGAGCTAGCAGGACATTTAGGAAACAAACATTTAGTCAAATAGTTACAAGGAATATTTGTCTTTTACATAATTACAGCTTCTAATGACTGTTTAGACTGATTTCTGTCTTTCATTAATCTTGTTGCACACACAGGAGGACGGTTTCCCCATTTGAGCCAGGTTCCTCTCAAGGTTGTGCCTTAATTGATCTCAGGGAGATATTAATTGCCACAGTCTCCTCTGGATTTCTTAATTAGGGACAAGGCTTAGATATTGTGAAGCTACTTTGAGACTATGTACCAACATATAGCTGAGAGTTTGGCAACCTTGTTGCACTTGGATTTGATGGATTTCTAAGATACTGACTAAACATAGCAGACTGTGTGTGTGTGTGTGTGTGTGTGTGCAGTATGTAATTGTTGTGTATTGGGCATTTCTGAAGGCGCAAGTGGTTAGTGCTTATAGCTATTCAACATTCCTGACTGAAGTCTTGTTCCACATAAGACTAACTTAAGCACAGGTTAATTGGTGTCTCTGAAAAGTGGCCCTTAGTGTGTGTGCAATATGCTAATGCTTACACTACAATGTTGATATATAACAAGGGCCTAGGTCTAGCACATTATGGTCCAAAAGACTACCGCACCAATAACCAGGTGTGATATAAGAATTATTCATTCATTCATTTGCTTTTCTGTTTATCCCAGTAATGATTGTAGGACTGCAGGTGCCCAACCGGCAACACAGGGCACAAGGCATGAACAACCGTAGATGCGCTAATTCATTGTAGGTCACATATATAAACGCACTCACAACACACAGGCAGGACATGCAGACTCACAGGTGGAGCACAGGGTCAGGATTGAACCATGGCTCTCAGAACTGTGAGGCAGCAGTGCTCACCACGGTAACACCGTGCCACCCTCTGATATAGGAATTACCAAACTACTGTATAATACACTCCTGCCCTCCAAGATCACAGGTTCCTCCTTTTAATAATGTTGTACTTATTTTTTATCACTCTTGTGCCACAACTTCAAGGTGCTGTTTTGTAGTCGTACAATGATGAGGGAAAAAGTGACAACACATAACATCATCTGGTCCTCATCATGTCCAAAGCAACAATTCGAAATCATGTAGCAAAAAAAACACAACGGACCCATTGTGTTTTATGCACTTTCCAAAAAGCACACCAACATTCGAGGAGGCTTGTGCTAAAACCCCCACACACTGCTTTTGCAGTTAACATGGTTTTATATAAAAGACGAGAATCCCAGAAGAGCAACTGTCACTTGTCAGTTAGGCGAGTGTTTTAAGTCCATATAATTTGACATGCCAGCATTCTACAGTGAGGATTATAATGCATCTACAGGCTTCTATGTTAATGAACATAATGTAGTAATGCTTTACATTCTGTAGTTTTGGAATAAATATTAAATAACTTATCCTCTAATAAATATATATGATGGCCAAAAGTTTTGGAGGCTGGAAAATTGCAGGATGTGCACTTTTAAGATCAGAAAATGTTCGTATACAGCAGCACTTTCAGCCTTTTATATAGTGCATTTTCAACAATTGAAGAAAAGTTTTTGCATCTCATTTGCATTATAGAACAACTTTCTTTGACTTGCCATTTGCCGTTTCTTTGACCTGCCATTCTGATGTTCTTGTTTATTAAAAAAAACAAAATGATACAATGCTTATTTTGTTTAGCTTTGTATTAATTTTGAAATATCCCCTCATGTGTATAAGTAGCGTGAATTAAAGAAACTAGAATATTTTTGGTGGAAGGATATTTAGGTGTCTTATCAAATTCTCTGTATTGGGCTAATAGAGACCCAGCGATGGCAGTTTTGCAGTGCTCTGATTTGAACTCACATGCTACGCTGTAGTAATTCGAAGTCTTAAAAACTGAGCTAGTGGGATTGCTAACAATGGCATTTGTGCATATTTTGATAAGTTAATACAAAATATTCTTAATCAGAAAGAATTACAGTTGAGCTTTCCAGTTTATAGTTAAGGTAAAGCAGTGACAGTTTGGCAGAGCAGGGATGTGAAGACTCAACCTTCTGATCAATAATCCAGTACCTTAACTACTGAGGCATTGCTTTCTCACCAATTTCCCCTGTGTTCTTAGTTACTCAGTGCATTTACCATGTAGCAAGCTTTTGAATTCAGTAATCCGGTTGGTTTCTTTTTCGACCCTGGACTGACCACCCACCGCTGTTTCTAAGCCTGTTGTAGCAAGCTCATTACAGCAGAGATCATGGACATACACTGGCCAGCATTTACTGCAGAGCTCTTTAGGGGAACACTCTGGAGAGTTGCTCATATTAAACACAGCAGTCTGAAGCCACCAATGAGGCGAAATGCCACTACCTCAGTCCAATTTGGATTAGTGCTTTTTTTAATGACATTTGAGGATGAAAAGCAGCTGAATAGCTTCTTCACATGTATTCCCTTGCCCAGAGGGAGAATAGATCGGTCTTTGAGAAAGCAAGACTTCTGCTTCTGCATTCATCCTCTGTGCTAAATATCTTAATAACCAGGGACCGAAATAGAGCTATTAGCAGTCAGCAGTGGAGAAATGCTAATCTGAAGGAGCTACGCTTCCCTAGCTCACAGCTAGTCTCGCTCCACCTTAGTTCTACTACAGCATCTCTTAATATTAACACCTGACAGCACATTAAATGATTGACTCTACATAAAGGAATCAAAACACGTTAAGACTTGTCAAAGGCCACACCAAAGGGCACCTAAAGTGACTGTGTATCAGACAAAATATTTTTTGATACGCATAATTGTTATGCTATTCTATTCAGTATTATATTAATATATTCCTATTTACATTTTTTTACTGTTACTACAAACTTAATTATTTCAATTAACATCTAAGCGACCCAAGGAGAATTGTTCCCTTTTGAGTCTTGGTTCTCCCAAGGTTTTTTCCTTACAACGTTTAGAGAGTTTTTGGCCTTAGACCATAATCTAATACTTTAAAGCTGCTTTGAGACAATGATCCATTGTAAAAAAAAGGTATATAAATAAATATGACTTGACTTGGCACATTTTCTTTATTTTTTCAGTTCTTCACGTACAAAACCTTGGGCACCTTTTCTGATTTGTATAAGAAGTCAGAAAATGTAGACCTTCATCATAGAAATTCATCATGTTATCCTAGTAGGTACTGCAGCAATATTCAAAGCTTCAAAAATGCCAGTATGGTCACCACAGTATGTGTTTTTGCCTCTAAAATTGACCCATGTATACAGGATAGCTTATAGCAAATAACAAAAAATATATGGAGGTACTGCCATGCTATAAACAGCTAGTTCCATCTCAGTCACAGATGCTCTATAGGAGTAAGATCTGAGACCATTGAAGGCCAGGAAAGCAATGTCATGGTACTCGTATCAATCCATGACTATATGATATTTGTTGGTGGTGCATTGTCCTGCGGAAATTGCCCTTGTGCCACATGGTAAAGGGTTTGATGCTTGTCCTAGGTTTAGTGAGTGGGGAGTTTTGTATTTTCTCCTTATGGCTGCATGGGTTTTCTTCCAGTTTCACCTCTTCAAAAAGGCCAGTATGGTCACCACAGTATGTGTTTTTGCCTCTAAAATAGGTTTTGGACCAAATAGAATTATAATTAATTTGAAGCAAGGTTTGGGCAACAAAAGTTTTACATTTGCCCGTGGTTGTACCCTGTATATAGCTTTTAAATGTTGTTCTTGTGTCTGTAGTGTCCTATCTTTTATAATAAACATTCCATTATTCATGGCTTGCTCAACATTCACAGTCCCTTAGGATGTAAAAGGGAATCGAGCTTTGATACTCATCTATGTGTCCAACTATCTTACAAAAGCATGTAAATACTCCCTGCCAAGTGTTTCTGGGATATTTCTGAACACATTCACTTTTGTGTGTTTTTTTGCAGTAGGCATATTGAAATACTAAAATACTTAGGAGTAATGAAGAGGTAATACTGAAGAGGCACAATGCCTGCTGTTTTTCCTCAGTATTTTACCATGACACAGGACTGAACATCCAGTTAGAGTTAGGAAATCTCAAACCGACACACAAACGCAGCATGGTTGCGCTTATCTCATGTATAATTGCATGCAAAATAAAACAGCGGAGTTGGCAGTAATGCACGGTTGCTATCACAAGGCTTTCACATTAATGTTTTGCTCAATACCTCACAAAGCCAAAAGCTGCCATCTCACCACTACAGTGGCTAAGAGCATGATGACATGTAATACCTTTGCTTACTTTGGAGCATTTTACTTACTTGACTGTAAATTTTGATGATGATATACAGGTACGAGTCACTTAACATTCATGAAGGTGCATGTTTTATGATCTTAAGGTTGTCAAAACACCACATTACATACAGTACCATGCAAAAATCTTAGGCCATCATTAAACTAAACCATTTGCTAAATCAACAAATCAAAATAGTGGTAAACAGCACTGCATGTGCACTTATATAATCCCTCCGTTATCTTCCACTTAATCCACAATTGGGCCACCCGGCAACTCTGGGTGCAAGGGCAGAAACAACCCTAGATGGGGTGCCAATCCATCACAGGGCAGACACACAGTCACGCACACAGTCACACACTAAGGTCCACTTTAGCGACACCAATTAACCTACACTCTTTAGACTGTAGGAGAAAACCAGAGTACCCGAAGTAACCCCAGGCAGACAAGAGGAGGACATGCAGACTCCACACAGAAAATATCCAGGCCGCTCCACCCTGGAATTGAACCCGGGTAATTCTTGCTGTAAGACAGCGGAGCTACCCACTGAGCCACTTTGCTGCCCCCACTTTTATACTGTACTACAGAGCCGTTTAGAGACACCAATTAACGTCTAACTCAGGTTTTTGGACTCTGTATGGAAACCGGAGATCCCAGAGTAAACCCACATGGGCACAGGGAGGACATGCAAACTCCACTGGGATCGAACCAAGAACGTTATAAGGTGCTATAAGGTGACAGGGTTATCCACCTGCCCTCTAATTTTAGCTATCTAATCATGGTAGCCATAAGATTTTTAGATTTTAGTAACTGCTGATGTAAATAGGCTTAGTTAAAAGTTACATATAGATACATTTAAACATTACACATTTTTGAGTTTCTTTTAAATTAACTGGGACATGCTTAGGACATGTCATTCATTTTCTTTTGCGTTTTTTCTTTATTACATAATTGCATACTTTATGAAGCCATAAAATTAAATCACAGACCATTTAAGGCTCCTTTGTGAAATTGAGAGGCACAGCATGCTACTTGACATTTTGGTATGGATGCCTATCATTTCACTCAGTCCTGAAATTACTTTTTAAAGGACAAAAGATTGGAGACGTCATTATCTTGGTTGGTACATTAGGCGTGTGTGTATGTGGTACATATTGTAAATGTATTTTTGTATAAGCTTATATATCACTGCAACAACCAAATGTCCATACAAGGATAGAAATATCACCTTTTCTACCTTGGTGACATTTTGCTGGTCCCCACATGGAAAACTGCTACTATGCACTAACTGCAGCTTTAAAAATTGCATTAGGTTTTAATTGTATAGGTGTAACATTAATTATCTCAAGTGCGTGTGTATTGCTTGTAGTCTGCATAAGGTCATTAGAGTCTTTTCTTTTGTTTCTGTACTTCTGTTCTTTCATGACCATGATTATTGAAGTGGTCAGTTTGCTACACAAATAGCTTTTGAGTTGCACAATTAGTTAATATGTATTTGATTTGCACATTAAAGTCAACACACAACATCACCCCATGCACGATTCCCAGACATTTCCAAGCTAACTGTGACATATAATCCCTCAAACAAGTTCTGGGTCTGCCCTGGGGTTGTGCCTGGAACAGCTTCAGTGGGAGCTGACTGGGGGCATCATTGTGTGAGGGGAACTACCACTCCCAAATGTAACACTAAAAGACCATGTTAACCACATTCCATTGCCTTCAACATCTCTCGCCTGATCTCATTTACCACAGCCTTATGATTACAAAGCTTTCTCACCACTATAGTGAATTCAGCCCAGTGATGGGCTTCAAACCACCCAAAACTGCTGGTACTGCCTCCTAAGAGGAGATCATGTACACCAGGTTATGGAATTCCTTAAAAAAAAGTTTAAAAAAAAAGTTTGCAGCATTTAGATACCCTAATAAAAAGTGATGTACAAAGAGGCTTGAAGGTTGTTTTCAAGTGATCATCAGAGGCACCATTAATGATTAACGCTTTGATAATTAGTAATGAGCCTTAAATACTAAGTGTGCCCAATAAGAATTTTGAAGGGTTTCCAGCATTTTGTCCCATTCATACAATAATTCTTATTTTACCTTCAAGTTTTTTCTGTTTATTCATTGCTGCAGGATTGTACTCATGATATTTTTTACCTTGATCAGTTAGCACTACAGAATAACTAGCTGTCTGCCATGACCATCTGACAATAAAGTCCTATACTCCATGAACAATCAAGTACCCTATTGGGAGTCACTCCACACTGAATTAAGATGCATGGTTGTCCCCTACAGTTCTGGTCAGTTTGAAAGGGGGTTACGGCAGCCTGAAGAGCATGGACCTCATCCAACCAAGCAGGAGAAATGAGTTCTAATCAGAGGAGATTGGAAAGAATAGTGAGCCGTTTGCCCCCAAGTGATCCCAATATAGTGCTACAACCGTTTGCAAGGACTCTGTAATTGAGCGTGCAGGCCAAAGTCGAGGGTCACTGAGTTGTGTGGCGACAGAAGGACAGGTGAACTAATGTAGTCTGCCAGAACTACTGGTGTGTCCAATGTGAACCCTGTTCAGCTGGAGCTATTGTATCTATCATTCAGTTGGATGCATAATAGTACAAACATATAAAGCACTTTAGTACTGCATTTCTAAAGACACAGTATATTAATAAATGTAGGTTATGATGGTTACATATCAAAAAGCTTGCAGCTAATTAAACTGTTAAAGCATTCATTTTTTCCATGATACCTCTATATTAAAACTAAAACATTTCCATCATTCCTTGGTCACAAATGTAGTGGCAATTAAAATATTGTCCATGAGGTTAGTGTAAAATCTATAATAGTCATACAATTATAAATGCTGGAAAAATATTATTACAAATATGTCAATAGTCTCATAGATCTATGGTTCAAAAATACTCTTTAATCATTAGGTGACAGTTTATGGCTCATTTAATTGCTAAATAAGTGTCCGAACTTGAGTCATCATTTACAGACCAGAATAGGAATTTGGACAGCAAAAGTTCATTCCACCAGCTGGGTACCTCGAGCCCTTTCTTTCTTGTGTCCTGAAATTCAGACTTGACAGATACAATGCAGAATAAGGTTTGACTAGTACCTTGAACTGGGCTGGATAAGGGAATACTCTAAATTTTTTCAAACAGCATATCTTCATTCAACATATATGAATAAAACCAACACTTTATTTTACTTAAAGAAGGTGATCACCTGAATCAACTGATAAAAAGTACAGGACATGTG
This sequence comes from Parotocinclus maculicauda, assembly GCA_034780255.1. NCBI lineage: Eukaryota > Metazoa > Chordata > Actinopteri > Siluriformes > Loricariidae > Parotocinclus > Parotocinclus maculicauda. The sequence goes on along the minus strand of JAUZSU010140009.1, from coordinate 5,203 downwards.
AATATTATAAGTGAAACAATGAATTATGAACTTTCCTAAACAAAACAAAAAAATCAGTATTTTGTTAGAAATTATTATAAAATGTTTTTTTTTGTATTATGTATATTATTAAATGATGTCTAAAAACACTGCATCTTCTTTGGTATTTGACCAGTTGTCATTTACAGCAAATTAATGTTCTTGTCACTGTTGCAAATAAAAATTTATATTTGGATTTTGTCAGTAGTTTATAGAATAAATAAAAAAAACTGAACAATTTCACCAAAACACATACAGTACTGTACAGTAACTTCAGACAGGTTTGCATGAGGATGAGTGTGCTAGGAATACCTGCCATTTGTGTGATGGGATTCAGAGATTGAGAAGAGGTGGTACAGTATAGCACGTCTCGTTTGATGTGTGAAAAATTGGTCACAAACAGATGTAAATAATTGGCAAAAGGCTGTATTTAAAGATGACATTTCTTACATTTACAGAGCTGCAAATGTGATTGCTTGGCATGAACATTCAAGAGCAGTCACACACCTGGACTGGTCTGCAAACTCCCAAGTCTGGAAGAGTAACTGAAAAAATGATTGAGATTTTTGATTAGATTGATGTTTCATTGATGCCATTGTTTACTTACAGCCAAATGCAGCTGAAGTCATTGCTATAATGTTATGGTAGTCTGTAGACTGAAAAAAGTCAAAGGTAGCCCAGAATTGGCTGGGGTCATTCATGTGCTATCAGGTCAAAGTAGCTTTCACATGACACAGTTAATGCTAAATGGCAACGAAAATAAGGGAACAAGGCTAAACCCTGATGGGAGTTCTCATATTATTGTGCAATGGGCAGTAAATTTGCTTATACAACATATTTTAAAAGTGTAATTAGGATTTAATGCTGAGTGGAGCAAGTCATGCTGATGTTACTTATTACAGTTTTCTGGGTCAAGTTTTCTACTGAAGGACAAGGCCAGATCCAGCTTTGCATTTAAAACATATTAGAGTGTGTGTGTGTGTGTGTGTGTGTGTGTGTGTGTGTGTGTGAATGAGAGAAAGCACGAACATTTTGTTCTTAGCAAATGTGTGATATTAAAGTGCTAAATGTAGATATAACAACCAAAAATCCCAAAATGCACTGCATGGTGCTTCAAATTTTTTTTTATTAGGGAAAGCCCCAATTAAATACAACCTTTTGATCCCGTCTCCTCCATTCCCTCAGCAGATAAACAATCATGCCTTCATTTCAGAGATCACATTCTGGAACTTTGTACCTGTAACATAACTGCATACACATTCAGATTTTTATCTTTAATTCTATAATTTTCCAATTTTTCTTTGTAAAAACTGCATATATCTGACCTTTAGTTTTGGTTATGAAATAATGCTTCACTATATTCAGTTAAGTGTGAGGACAGAAATAGTGTGAACAGGTTTGTGTGTGCATGTTGTATAAACCAGTCCTGCAGAATAAACCTGACTAACTCAGTAAACTCTGGTACACTGCTGTCATGCACATGAACTAGACTGACATATGGAAACTGACTTTAGAAATAAAAAGAAAAGCAACTACAGTGATCTTTTATCCATTGGGGAAATGTGCAATTATACATACCTACAAGTAGCATAATTATATGTAGCTTTCTTTTTCCAGCAATAACTGTTACTAAATGTTCCCATAACTGTTGATTAGTCCAGCACATTGGCTTGAAATAATTTTAGTTCATTCCTGCATAAAGAACAGCTTTAACTCTGTGATGTTGGTGGGTTCCCTCACACACGCGCACAGTCAGACGTACAGTCAGACGCACAGACAGACGCACTTTATAGACTTTGTTTTGTTCCCATGTACAATATTACTAACAGTGGGAGACAAAATATTTTCAGAAAAATGTCCAAACTGGCACACAGTTGATCAGATCTTATAAAACTATAAAGAAAACAGCACCTATTCCAAACATGCAAGCTTCCAATAATTGTTGACATAGAACAATATTTCACCACCTGTTTTGCTTATGCTCTACTAAATCCCCCTAGACCAAGTACACGTACTGCAAGTCTATGCACATACATACATTTACATTTATGTCATTTAGCAGACCCAGACTTATCCAGAGATAAGTCACTCACTCTCACACACACACGCACACACAATGATGCTATATATTGAGATTTGGCTTCCATTCCATACAACCAAGTTAAATAATTGCCACTGATCTACAATAAAATTCAAATGTACAACTCTAAAGGAGCAACTCTAGTTATTCTGGAGACGAATGGCAATCTTCACTGATTAGTAGGCCTATGTAGCTCTTACAAGCCAGGGATTCCATATGTGTATGTATTTATTTTTTGCTTTTCTATTTCACACCGTGCTGTATTTGCATGTCAGTGCACTAGCACATTAATTAGATGTTTCCCCTGGTAGATTCTGAGGAAGCTTACTTTTACACAGTGGGTTGTGGCTGTAGTTTAGTTGCTGCTCTCTAATCTTCATTTTTGCTTTCAGTTTTAATTTAATGTTCTATTGCACAGGTCTTGACAGAGATCACTATCCACGCCCACATTTATTTATAATAATTATTTTTTTTATCACATGAAGCTGTATAGAATTAGATCACATTCATTATGTAGTATTGCCACGGCAGAACTAAAAAAACACACATCTAAGAACATAATGAGAAACGTAGCTCAGCCATATCATTTTAAAATAAATCCCCCATCACGTACAGAGGCTTGATTACTGCATTAAAGACTCCTGAACAATGTTTGTGTGTCTAATTTGAGTCTTGAGAGAACACTCAAGTAATAAATATAGGCAAACAATACTTCATAATGAAGTCATGATTAATTCAGTATAATGTGCTGAGTTGATTTGATGAGCTGAGAGAGATAAATTGAACGATGATATGTGTCTATTAAAGTGTACATACAGCGAGTGGCCACTCACACACATTTACACTTAGTCATTAAGCAGACCTTATCCAGAGAGATTACAACTTATGCAATCTTATGTTCCAACATTACATTCCAAGTTAAAGTCATTGCTCAAGAACCCAACAGTGGCAGCTTGGTGGAGGTGGATTCTGAACTGTGGAACCTCTGGTCCACATTTCAATATCTTCAGTGCCCAGAGCAATTCATTCGATCGATCAATAGATAGATGGATGGATGAATGAATGGAATCTACTTTATTGCCATTACACAGTACAAGAACATGGTAACAAAATTCAGTTAGTATGTGTAATTACCCTGGGACCTACATCAGATCTGGCCAGTGATCTAGTACTGCTTCACCACTTGTTTTTTAATAGCACAACAATCTGTGTATGAAAGGCTTTGTGAGAACCTATTTGCCATTTCTATGCCAGTACTCCAGAATTTGGAGGGTGACAATCATATCTCCCCTGTTTCCCAAGCCTAAAGACACATGAGGAGATTTAACTCTTGGCACTGATGCCTCATGAGATTTTCTTGCACGTTGACTGATGGACCAGTGTAAATTATTAAATGAAAAGATTGCTGTTGGGTCCTGACATTTTTAGACACAAAGCGAAATAATTGATGAAACAATGGATGTTGGAAACGAGTATGGCAGTAAAATGCCATTGAACACTGCTGCTTCTGCTGAATTAACCTAGCTGACCCTGCCAGTGTATTACTATAAGCAATGATATTAGCACAGCTTAAAATGCCAGACAGCCTCAGCAACAAGAGCTCAGATAAGAAACAAGAGATTTTTCCACCATATTTGCCATATTTGCACCAAGTCTATGCACGAGTAGAACTGAAATCCTGAAGCTTACAGAACCCTGAATTTTCAGTAGTGATATTTTAATTAACAAATTTTATGTTATGAGGTCAGTACTAAAGAAGCCGTTTTTTTATCTACAAATGTTTTTATATCTTGTGACTGTGTGTGTTGTGCTGACTTATATTATATAGTCTGCATAGAAGCTGTGTTGTCATGTGGCACTGCCGCCTCACAGCACTGAGATCCCCAGTTCCATCCCAACCATGGGCTTCACCTGTGTAGAGTTATTATGTTCTTTTTGTTTCAGGATTCGTTTGGGTTCTTCAGGTGATTACCACATTTTAAAGATGTGTATTTAGTTAACTGGTTTTTCCAAAGTGACACAGTTTTTTTAGTGTGACTATATGTGCCCTATGATGAATTGGCACCCTGCTCTGCTGGCCGGCTCTGGTGTGCCTGACATGGATAAGCGGTAAGAGTAATGAATGAATGAAATATGTTAACTCAGCATTTACTTAATTTAAATATCTAAAATGAATTAAATATAAAATAAAAGCATTAAACAAAATCATTTATTGTATGAAAAACAATTATAGATCTATAATAATCAATCTATTGCAGATAAAATGTTATGCAATCTGTTTGACTTTAGTATAAATGTATTCATTTATAACCTTCAGCTTAAGTGTCTTAATATGTGGCACGGGGTCGCCAGCCGGTGCCCACCCGGCAGTTCTGCATGCAAGGGCAGGAACAACCCATCGTAGGGCACACACATACACACACACAGTCATGCACACAGTCACACACTTGGGGCCACTTTAGAGGCACCAATTAACCAAACATGCATGTCTTTTGGACTGTGGGAGGAAACCGGAGTACCCGGAGTAAATTCACGCAGACACAGGGAGGATATGCAGACTCCACACACCCTGGGATTGAACACGGGCAGTGAAGCAGCGGTGCTACCGAGCCACCGTGCTGCCATGTATAAACATTTTTTTTTTTAGGATTGCTCTTTTAAAAAATATATACATTGTGTGCTTTATTATTTTTTTTTATTTAGCGTCTGTGAATTAAAATGGTTATTGTAAATGTTTTTATTGCATATTTTAGTAGAATTCCTGCATATAAAATCTAGTCTGCCCAAAGAGGTTGGGTCACTTTTGAGTCCTGGCTTTTCAAAATGTTGTTGCTCTTCACGTTGAGGGAGTTTTTCTTGCCACTGTCACTCTAGGCTTTAGGCTGTTGGCCAATACAGCTGTAAAATGCATTGAGACTACAATTCAATTTAATGCAAATTTATTTATATAGCGCTTTTTACAATGAAGCATGTTCTCAAAGCAGCTTTACAATATTACAGTATTTTATCTTAAAAGGCCAATCCCAAATTAAGCAAGCCTAGGGCGACAGTGGCAAGGAAAAACTCCCTGAAAGTAGTAGGAAGAAACCTTGGGAGGACCAAGAC
>JAUZSU010139998.1:0-15638 GCA_034780255.1 Parotocinclus maculicauda | reverse complement strand
AATTAAAATAATCAGCCACTCACAGACTTGACAGTCACGCTCAAGGTGGCACCAGGTGGTCGGCTGGGAATTGTGTTTGTGTCTGTGTGTGTGTGTGTGTGTGTGTGTGTGTGTGGTTACTGACACAGGAAGGTTATTAAAACAAAAAACAGGCCCTAAAAACGCTATAAAGAGAATATTATCAGTAAACTTAAACCTTGTCAGCAAGTCGACGCCACTGAATCTTGGCACCACTTTGATATTGATTGATTGCATTTATGACTCGAACATTCAGAATGCCCCCCCCCATGCCACCGTGCCATGCTCTCCGGTAGCACCAAGCCTGGAGAAAGCTAGGCAATAAACAATTCCATAACATTACACCAGAGACCAGAGTCGCCTCACACCTTCAAATCCCACACTAATCCCCACACTAAGCCTCGTCGTCTCCACAGCCAGCAAGTCTGGGAACCCAGGTAAGGGAGCGAAGGAAAATGAGGCCTTGGAGAGTTTTACGATTTTTCCATAATCCGTCGTTAACAAGGGTAGAGAGCCCAGTTCGGGGGAGATCGCCCCTCCACAAACCCTACGCAAAAACAGTGCAGGTTTAACCCGGGATTAACGGTACGGTAAAGTACGGCAGCTTGAGCGAGTTTCTCTCTCATCCCGATCACCGTCGTATTTCTGCAGTTTTCTCATTCTTCAAGCGGTCATGTAAACACCAAACTCCAGCTTCCTAGATCAGACTCAAATCCGATAGAGAGCAGGATTTAGTTTGAGTAATCAGATTTCTCAGGGCATGCATCCCGTTCTTCTCAGTCTGAGCATGCACAAAGCATGCGAGCACAACGCAACATGGTTGCCAGATCTCTTTTAATCTAAGAGAGATTTTTTTTCTTTAACTGGTGGCTTATTTTTCCTCGCAGGATCTGGAAAGCAGAGAATAAAATGTGGCCGAGATTTTAAAAAAAAACCTCCCGAACACTTGTGATGAGTCAAATAGAAAATGCTAGAAGAAATTAAACATTTAATGATTTAATTAATAGGGTTACCATTGGGAGATTACTGTCCGAGGTTTGACTTATCTGGCAACCCAAATCTGATTTTCTGAAATTATTTCGGATTATTCGGATTATTAAGTGCGTGTTAGCGCACTCAAACTTATTTTCCCTCTGTGGTGGGGGGTAAGAAGGTGCAACCGGTATAGGGTGTCCCCAAAAGTCCCAAATCTCTAAAGATTTAGACATTTTCCATATTCCTACAAACAAACTGGTCCTTATTTTGGACTTCCGTCCACATTAACCCTCGCTGCTCATTAAGTTTTGACAGAAAGAAAGTTTTTCAGAAAATGATGTGGTCAGCCCCAGTTCGTCACATGAAGAAGCTCCAACCCCTTCGTGGTCCGTCCTAAATAAAGCTATTTGGCTGCAGACCAGACCGCATGCTATAATATTAGACGGTACACCAGTGTGGTAAGAAACCAACAAACCCACTATAGGATGTTGGCTGTAACACGAGCCGAAGGACGGAATAAAGATCCTGACTCAGGTACCGGGTACAAACGCACAATACAGGCAAGTTATGATATGAAAACAGGTTTTCCATTTTGCAGGTATTTAGGCTGCTTTAAGAGAGATTACACCTCCTTTCATAGAGGTCCAAACTCACCCGGCCACCTGTGAGGGAGGGCTCCAGAGAGCCAGGCAGCTTAGAGCCGCCTCCTGCTGCGTTTCTCCACCGCTTACCAAACTGTTTAACTTGCACTTCAACACACCCGAGTTGCCAGGTAGAACAGAATAGTCCACAGTTGAAATCTGGCGGCCATGCAGCAGAAACCTACTTAGGGTTTTTTCAATTTTAGGCTCAAACTGTTGCCGCTGAGGCAGGAGGTCGAGCCGCTCCGTGCCGTCTGAACCGCGCTGGCCGGCCTGGTCGTTTTATAAGCAAAGTTAATGAAGAAAGTGCACAAAACAGACCTTGAAAGACTGGAAAACCAATCAAAACAGGCTTGTCAGAAGAACCAGCCTTTGATCAACAGGGTATGACCAAAGAGAAAAGCAGGCACAACAATAAAAGTTTAATGAGTGTTTTGGAAAAACAGAAACGGATGAGAGAGAATTATGAAAAAATTTGCAGATGCTATAAAGAATAAGAACGTATCCTGGGAAGACTTTTTTTTTTTTTTTTTACGTGATAACCAGCTCCCAGTCGCCGCAAGATTTAACATAAACACAACATCGGTCCGGGTGCCAGTACGGAGTTGGACCTGCGCTTCACAGGCGGTGACTAAGCGAAAATATTCCGTCCCTACTCTCGGTGCATTCGTCAGCTCAGAACCTACCGTTACCACAGAACGGAGTTGCCAAACGAGAAGTTTTCATGCGCTGCCATCGTTTCTGTCAAAAGTGTCCAAAAGCACAAAGTGAAGCTATCGAAATGCAACGACTTTCCACTCGAGTAATTGTTCTCAATAAATAAACTGTCAGTATCCGACTCCCACATGAAGGCACCCGAGTGGATTTGTGTTTTGATCTACAGCGACTTTCCCCACATCAATGCTCCTCATGTTTCACTACTTCACACAGTTTGAGAAACATGGCAACCTTACAAAGCTTCAGACATTCATCTCCTTTATTTTCATAGCGAGGGGAAAAAAGGAGGCGCTGGCGCGAGGTTTTAGGTGGAACGAGTCTTTTACATCTCTGGAGCGTCGTTGCCCTTACAGACTTATGACCCGGGCTCCACCGGGGCACACACACACACACACACACACACACACACACGACAGGTACACACCCATGAATGATTCATGAACGTGCCTCCCGGGCCACTTGTTTTATGGATTTATTTAACGTAGTCCGCAGGGTCATGGGTTTTTTGTACATGTCGGTTTGTGGTCTGGGAGCTTTCGGATGATTTCAAAGATAACACAATCAAATCCGACCTAACACCATCAAACCACAACGATTACAAAAAGAGATTACGAGATCAACACCCGCTTTTTGCTCAAGGAGAAACGAGTCAAAACAAATCGGGCTTGAGGGCTAAATACGCAAACAGCGGTGCAGTGGTTAAGGGACAGGACCGCGGATAAGAAGGACCAGGGTTTAAATCCAATCTGCCAAGCTCCAGGCGAGCCCACTCCCTCCCCGAACAAGGTCCTTAAGCCACAACTGCTTGGATTGTACGAAAGCATCAGTTGCAAGTCATCCCGAATAAGAGCATCTGCTAAATAGCTAAATAGCTAAATGTAATGCACGACACGCACTGGGCCTGACCACTGGAACATTTGGACCCCTCGCCCAACCTGGAGTAACTGGTAATAAAACATGTGCAGGAGCAGAACAGTGACATGCGGCTTATCTTTAATAGCAAGTCGTTCTGCACCATGCCGGAAAAAACATCATTTAAATATATAAGCCATTACAGCCAGAAAGAAAGGTCGGCCTGTATTGGGTACAAGACTCTGATTCGGAGATCTTAAGAGTAGCATGACATGCACGCTCTAAAAAAACCCCACCCCACCCCCAACCCCAGGCTATAAAGAAAATGGTCAGATTGATCTGGTCTTATTTATGTTCTAGTCTAAACTGTGACCATCCATACACAATCAGAGCAAAATAAAAAATCTACACAAGAAATGAAAAACATACCCACTACGGTACAACAGTCCTCATTTTAGCAATGTTTAGCATCTTTTTTTAGCAAAGTTTGTATTCCAAAGTTTCTTCAGCTGGACTCATTCCCTCTTGGTTGTGTGCAGCCTTTATACTTTTACCTCAGAGACTGAAAATGAAATCCTCTAATGAAATGGCCCCTCATTTTTGTGAGCATAATAAGCTGCTACAGGTAGTGCTGCCGGAGTTTCATGCTGCACATGGCATCGGTAATTGTCAAAAGACTCTTAATCAATTAGTAACTACATTTTCTCTTTTCTCTCCGAGCTTATTTTCAATTACCAGTTCAAAGCTCAAAGTTCCTCAACTTTAGTGTCACTATACTGGTTTTCATTAACAGAAACCAGTCCCACCATGTCCGGGTCCCATCAGAGGGCAGAAACTGTCCATCCTTTAGTTGGCAGGGGACGATGTGCCCCCGAGAACGTCCCGCCGAGTGACTAACTTATTTTTACTTGGTTTAACTATTAATACAAACTTGATTTTAATTAACATCTAAGCCACCCAAGAAGGATGGGTCCCCTTTTTGAGTCTTGGTCCTCCCAAGGTTTCTTCCTTACACATTTAGGGACTTTTTCCTTGCCACTGTCTCCCTAGGCTTCTTCAGTTTGGGATTGGCCTTTTAAGATGGTATAATGTTATAAAGCTGCTTTGAGACGATGCGACATTAGAAAAAGGGCTATAGAAATAAATCTGACTTGACTTTTTGCTTTCCTACAACGATGTTCCTTCATCCACCACTGTTGAGAAGCCTGGTTATCATCTTCAGTAGGTTAGATAAACATGGAACATCTAGAACAGGCCAGCAAAGCGAGAATCTGAGCACAAAGAGGTCTGCTGCAGAAGGGAACTTTTCTTCCCGTGCATGTTGACTTAAGAGGGCTAACAGCATGGCGAAGGCTGAAAAGCTCCCGGGGGCATTAGGGAGCAGGAATTCCACTCAGCGCCCCTTGCGAGGAGGGGCGACCGCTCTGTCAGCAGTCTCCAGCCGTGGTGCTCCCACGTCTCCGCGAAACACTCCACTTCCAGAATGTGGAACGTGTGCAGACAGGAGTCATGGGAAACTCGAGCAAAACCTGGAGCGGAGGAACAACCTAGTACTCTTTCCTAGTGCTCGTCAGCCACACTCGAGGGCACACCTTGCTGATTTTAGGGACGAATTTTAAAAAACCAAGCAAAAGCACTTTGGCCGTACGACATCATTCACACGTGTCTAAACGAGGACCGAGTTAGCGCAGAGAAAGCAAAACGAAGCGAGAGGAAAAAGTGAGCGAGGAGAATTCGACAGCCTATAATTTGACACGGCTCTTCTTGCCGCCACAAGCATAAACCTTAAGCGAGCGCTCGCACCATTTGTAATTCAATTAACCCACCGGGGCTGGCACGCTCTCCGGCACCTGCATTTAGAGGTACGAGCCTGCAAGATCGCCTCAATCATATGATTCATTCGGAAGCACCGCGCCGCCAAGCATTCATGCAATTAGCTCCGCCAGTGCCAGCCGTGCAAACACGGGACGTGTACAGGGGCCAAGGCTGCAAGCACGGCATGCATAAATACTGAAGACTGAAAAGTCCAGAAGTATTTCGTTTAACAAATCAGTAAGAAACTCATAAGCTGCTCTAATATAAGCAGTCCTGTGCGCTGCTGAAGAACGGACAGCCGTCAAGTGATCGCGGGGTAAACGACCAGCCTATATTTGCCACAGGTTAAGACTCTGGACTGAGGCTCTTTGTTAAATCCCGACTCTTCCAAAGACATGGTCGGGCCCTTAAGCACGGCCCTTCAGATCTGCTCTGTTAGAAAATAGTATATAAAACCGTGGTTTGGAGGCCTTAAGGTGAGAACTGTGCGTTTGAGGTTTTCACTTGGATTAGTGGTGGTCCACACAAACACACACACACCCTGCAGCGCTGCCCTATAATAATCCCACAATCTGGTTTCGATTTGAAAGGGAAAAGAGCTCAGTGTGTGTCATGTGCAATTAAGAGGCCGTCAGAATGGATCGGAACGAGGGCCGCTCTAAAGGTGACGCCGTCCTGGGGGGTGGACGGGGAGGGCGGTGACTCTTTCATCCTCTGCTCCCCAAAAAGGAGATAATGGAGAACAATCTGGGGTAGAAAAGGAACACGGGGGGGGGGGGGGGGGGGCGGCGGGTGAACACGCGGCTCGTCTAATAAAAGACAGCATGAGGCGCTTTGTGAATCTTTAACTGCCTTTCCTCTTTGTACTTCTGCTGCAGGATGCAATCAGGGCGGTCCTCGCTTAGCTTGGTCCCGGCATGCTCTTAGTACGCCCTCCGCCGGGTTCCTCTGCGTTAGGAAATCCATCGGTCCGGACAAACCTTTGGTACGGCACGTTTCAACGTGTAAAAGGCAAAAACTGACCCAGTAGTATTTCTTAAGTTTGACGTTTTTCTTAAGTATTTCTTTAGTATTAACCTTTAAAAACGTGACTCATTCCCTCTGGGTTGTGTGCAGCCTTCATACTTTGTGATGTCAGAGATTCCTCTGACAAAGTATCCTCTAATGAAATATTCCCTCTCTTTTTGTGAGCATAATACGCTGCTATAGTTAGTGCTGCCGGAGTTTCATGCTGCACATGGCACCAGTAATTGATAACAGACTCTTAATCAATAAGTAACTACATTTTCTCTTTTCTCCCCGAGCTTATGTTTAGGTACAAGTTCCAACCCCACGTACCAAGACGTTCCTCGACTCTACTGACGGGACCCGAACGTGACCAGCAGCAGCAGAACTTGTGTTTTTCCATCTCAAACTGAACATCGCTTTAAAAACTAAACGCAGTCTCTTCTAAAGTCTGGGAACAGAAGGGTAGGAAGAAATGGGACTGCGGCACTAACGTATTGGTGTAAAGCAGACGTTTGGGTGTTCCACCACCAGCTTCATTTGGGCAAAATGAGAATCTGTAAAAGGCTTTAGGACTGAAAAGAACAGGGAAGAACGAGTGAGCAAAGGCAAGCAAACTCCCACTCGTCCTCACGCATGACTAAAACATTCACTTTATTAGTACAAGCCCGAGCTCAGGCTCTCGCTCTCACGGTGCATCCCATCTCCAGCCCAAACTTCACGCTGACTCAACGGCTGCACCACTCATATTTGCATTGGCGCAGACCAGGAATCACAAAAATCCCAAGGACAGCTGCGAGTCCTGCCTGTATCCAAAACGAAGCTGGAATTTAATTCAGTGTCCATGACACAAGCGGCACAAGAGAAAGGGAGCAGGGGTAGAGGAACATGATTTATAATCTGATAACTACGATAAACAGTGCAAGCAGCACGCATGGACGGACCACCTTCCTCACAGTGACACCTCAATTTATTACAAAAGCTTTTCTCCAAAAAGGATCATTTTCTCTAAATAACCAGCTCAAGGTTTATGTAGGCCCACGCAGATCTCAAGTTGAACTGGAAACCTTAATATTACATCCAGCTCGGCTCCTGGTCAGAGTCGCAGGGGACCCTCGGGAATAAGGGGCAGCTACGGTACTGTCCAAAAGTATTAGGCCACCATTAGATTAAGCAACAGCTCCTACAAGTTAAGAGACAAGCATTTAGTGTGAGCACCTCTTACAACAGAGCAATAGCACCATCTGTCAGCTTCACTGGGACGCCGAGGTGTACAGTCATTTCGGAAGGGAACCGGCCAGGAAAACGCTTTTTTGGAAGGGGAACAGGGAGAAAAGGGGAATACATTCTAAAGCTCACAAAGATTGGAATGAAACGTGGAAAAGACAATAACGCTCAATGCTACGCTGAGACAACGATGACCGTCTCAACACCGTCGAGCCCACTGATTCTTAGGATAATGAGAACTTAATCAGGATTGGATCAGAACCTGATAAGAATTCAGACGTAATGGAAACAACAGCGACGTAAAACGACGTCAATTAACAAAACTATTGCATAAAAGACATTTATTCCCGTATTTATACACGTATTAATTCATACAGTCTTACAATTAAGGGCCTCGCTCAGGGACCAAACTGTGACAGAAAGGGGATTTGAACCCTGGACCTTCTGCTCCATAGTCCAGTGCCTGAACCACTAGGCTACGACAGTCCCGTTTAATAAGCGTCATGGGTGGAGACGCTTGTGTTTACCACCCTGCAGTCAGGCCGGTGTTTCTCCTCCGAAAACTTGGATTGGGGGAAAAAAAAAGAAAAAAAAAACTGCGGTAGGGCAACAGCAATAAAAACTCACCGTGCCGTGGTAATTATTCGTAACGATTTAACCCCGTTGGCCGTGCATTTGTGGTTTCGTCTGTTATATTCGGTTCTAAGTGTCAGACTCATGCATGGCTGATTACTCCCATAAACATTACTCATACAGCACTGTTATTCCGGGCACCTGCCCATTTTCATGACTCCTAATACACTAATACCTGCTGTGCTGCACATGGCCCGGGGCAACAAACAGAAGTTATATCAGCTCCACACAGACACGAGTTCGCCTCTGTCTGTCTCTCTCTCTCTCTCCGTCTCTCTCCGTCTCTCTCTCTCTCTCCGTCTCTCTCCGTCTCTCTCTCTCTCTCCCCGTCTCTCTCTCTCTCTCTCTCTCCCCGTCTCTCTCTCTCTCTCTCTCTTTCTCTCCTCACATTTCTACATAAATAATTCAGAGGTAGAAATCTGTAAGCACGCTCTGTTTAATCGTCGTTTCCTCTCCTGATATCGATTGTCCATACACATCACACACTGCTTACATCATATGTGATCTTCTAACCTTTATCTTACACGTTTAGAGCCGACACCTTATAGATTCTCTCAGGCTCGAGGGTTCTTTCATTAACTCGACTCACCCAGAAATCATCGATTTAACTGCAGGAGCTACTGAAGTGAACCCTTCACAAGAACCTGGAGTTTTTAGTTACTTATTTATTTTAAAGGTAGGCTTTGGTCTCGGTTGCATTTTATCGATTCTGATTCGAATCCTGCTTATCGATCAAGTTATTTCAAGGAATATCTTCTATTTTTATGCATTTCGGCTTCGAAAGGGATCGTTTTACTTCATATACTCTAGATTAAAAGTTTAACATGACTTAATGTACTAAAACAACAACCAAAAAAACAAACACCAAAACTTCTCAGTTACTACTAACAGATAATTAAATAATAAACTTGTGGTCCACAAAGAAAAAATTAATCGTTTTTACTCCAAGCTTTTTACTTATAATGGGTTTTAACGGGAATTAAAAAGCTTAACGCAAAATTACTTTCCTTTTTGATCACAGTCTTTGTAAGCGGTACAGGAAAGCATCTCCAAATACTGATGCTCCTCCACCGTGGCTCACAGCTCATCCATTTTAAACCACACATCGCTTTTCTGAACCTTCAGGTCTTCTGCCAACTTTAGAAAGAAACTCTGTGGTCTCCAAAAATATTGCCGCCTTTCTTAAGTCCGTTAGTTTGACACGCGATCAGAACAGTTCTAAAGATCTCTGCAGCTCTTCGAAATCTTCAGCTCTGTGCTTTTGGTGTGAACTCTGCAGGACGCCCGATCCTGAAAAGAACGGCACCAATCTTTGGAGCCAGCCTCCAGATCTCCAGAGATCTCCCAGTTTGGACTGGGACCTTGGTTCTCGTGTTCCAGTGGACCCTGACTTTTGTCTGACTTTTTGTCTCTCAGATGATCGACCAGGCATCCTGAGTCAGAGTCAGTGAAGGTCTGTAGAGCTTAGGAGGAGCAGCTGACCTACAACCAGGGCTCAAATACGATCAGAATTCCCCAAATCTAAAAGACTTCAGCCTAGAGTGCAAACCAATAAGGAGGGAGTCATTCGAACAAATCAGACTGGTTTTACAACCCGTATTTTTGGTGGATATTTCAAAATGAATACAAAACTCGGACTGTGTGTGTTCCAGTCTTGGTCTTAACTTCTACACTAGACCTACTTTAAGAAGGTAGAAACCAGAGCATCATACTAGATGTCAGAATAGTTTCCCTATCAAACAACGTTTCAAAGCGGCAGAACAACCAGACAGACCTACATTTTATTCACTTTTACTTTCCATTCTTGACGTTCCTCATCCGAATCTCATTTCTATCCTATAAAAACCCGACCCTATAGAATTGCCCTTCTTATCTAACCCCTTATTCCGGTCTCGAGTTTGACAGTCGCAGAAACGAACAGAAAACTCAAGAAGCAAACTTCAAACAGGGAGCAGGAGCCTGCGGCACGACACCGAAAACGATCAGCCGTGAGAAACCCGGGACTCTGAAGAGACTCGGCGTGACTGGCTTTTAAACTCGAACCGCCGTGTTGTTTATTTATTTAGCTCTGAAGTCAGGGGAGATCTTAACACGGTTTTCATGTCAGCATGCGTACGCCGAGAAAGCCTAATTAAACGACGACCTCACGGTTGCCAGTTTATCAAAAAACGTGCTAACGTGATTAAACAGAAATGGTTTATCAGGTGTTAAACACAAGGGTTTGTATCGTTTCTCCAGCCTGGACGTGCAGCCACGTCCTGTAATCGTTTTATCCGGTAAATTAGGATCTTTAAACACTCAGAAAACAGGAGCCAAGCTTTGGAGGGCGAGAGTAAACCCTTTTTTCAGTTACAATCTCATCCCAGGACTGATCCAGATTCACCTCCTTTTGTTTTCTTTTACTGCGTGGTCATTAGGGGTGTACCGATACTCTCTGCTCACGATTCGATTCGATCCACGATTCACGAGTTCACGATACGATCTTCTCACAGTTATTGATTTTACATACAATAAAAGGCATTTTGGGCGGCACGGGGGCTCGGTGGGGGTGGGGTCGGGTCGGGTAGCACCGCTGCCTCGCAGCAAGAAGGTCCCGGGTTCAATCCCAGGATGGGGCGGCCTGGGTCCTTTCTGTGTGGAGTCTGTATGTCCTCCTTGTGTCTGCGTGGGTTTACTCCGGGTACTCCGGTTTCCTCCCACAGTCCAAAGACATGTGTATTAGGTTAATTGTTGTCTCTAAAGTGGCCCTTAGTGTGTGGCTGTGTGTGCGCGCCCTGCAATGAATTATCGGCCCGTCTAGAGTTGCCGGGTGGGCACCGGCTGGTCCCCATGTGGGTCCGCGTGTGGATTAAGTGAAAGATAATGGACGGATGGATAATAGGCATTTCTCTTTTATTTATCTCTTTTAATTTTCTCTTGTATAATTAAAATAGTTGTATAAACTAGTAATATGTTTACTTTTTTTCATCCCGTTCGGCCTTTTTGTGTGATTGTGTGTTAGAAAAGTGTGCGAATATCGTTACGGAAACACAATGTGAAAGAAACGCCCTAAATGATGACGTTGCCCCCTGGTGTTCGTTATCGATAAGACATGGAATGGAATACGGATCGCTCAGTGGATCGGCCCTGCCCTTACGATATCCGATGAACAAATAACGTCAGTATCGGACCCGATACATGATGAGCCCTATTAACGGATCCAAAACTGGAACGTGGATTCGAACGGACCCACACCGATCTCAGTAAAGATAAAAAGCAAACGTTTGAAAGGCTGCCCATGATCGTTTTAAATGAGATCTGGCACAGAATGGCAGCAGCCTGCTCAGAAGCCTTCAGCCCATTCAAGCCTCACTGCTCCCTCTCAGAAGCATCGGGTTTATTTGTCGACTCTGAAAGCCTGAGAGGAAAAAAAGGAAAAGGGTGGCCTTTAATGAGCCCCGGCATAAAAGAAGGGCCCTGAACTCTCAATAGCCTGGCAGGAGGAGAGATCGCACAGAGTCTTTAGCTCGGCTTTCTTTAGACGGGTGAGCCGCAGACCCTCTTTTTGTCAGACGGGGTCTTGGTGAAAAGAAGCGGCTCTGTAAAGCTGGCCTGAATAGACGAGCAAAACAAAGCAGGGACAAGATCCACTTCACTAAACCGGCCCGTGTGCCAAAAAAATAATAATAAATATATCCTAGCTCTAGCTTAGTAGCTTAACTCACTAAAATGAGCCTGCTTTAACATTACTGGATTAATTAATCCGAAATAAATCAATCAATCATCCAAATTACCGCAAGCAAACTCGTTAACTGGAGCGGTGCAAAAGTCTTGAGCCACCGTTAGACCTAGATTTGATAATCCACTGCTTTATAAATGTGTCAAATGTTTCAAAAATCAAACAAACAATATTAGAGAGGGATATGCGTCTCAGAGCACGACTGCGCCCTCTGGCGTTCAAAAACCGCAATGACATTAGGCCTCGTACTAAACGAGAACGTTTAACGTTTTAACGTCGCCTCGGCTTTATTCTGCCTAAACCAAAAACGCACAGAGCTCCAGACACCCGGGTTTAAGGCCTGGCCACTCCCTGTGGGGAGTTTGTATGTTCTCCCTGTGCCTTTTCTCACCAACAACCAGGCCCTGGCCCTCAAGTGTTCAACGAGGAACCGTAACGCTTACAGATAAAGAAACAGGAGCTAAAGGGTTGAATCAGAACTGCTGGAGATTTTCTCCCGTGGTTAGAAGCACTGGCAGCTCCCAGGCATGCCGTGTTTTGGTTTTTGGGTTTTTTTGGAAACCCAAGCCATTCATTATGCACTTGCAGAAGTGCCTTTTAGTGGAGCTGATCTTGCTTAGGATGTTCCGCCAGACCCAGTCAGCAGGACATGAGAGGAAACAAAGGCAGCGGGATTTCTGCAGCACGCTCCCGAACGCCAGAACCGAGCGGAGAAGAGAGCAAAGGTAAAACAAAAAACAAAAAAACAACCCTCCGAACCCTCCGAAAGAGTCTCTGCACAAATGTTCCTCGTCCATCCCTGTAGGATTCAAAACTTTTCTACAAATGATAGAAAAAGATTCCCAACGTTCTGTTATGCATCCTCGCAGGGGTTCGCCAAATATTCGGGTCAGCACAGGGAGCCAATGAAAGCCCATTCATACACAAATTGGCCTGCGTTTAATTGCTAAATGAAATCAGCTGTAATCCTGGGAAAGGCCTGAACTGGGACTGACTGCAGAAAAGCTCCCCTTTTAACCAATCCCCACCCAGCCCTGTGCTCGGACATCGTTTGGAAACGTCGCGTTTATTTTACAGCGCATCTGAGCGGATAAACTCCCGAGCTTCAGGTTCATGTACAGTACTGTGCAAAAGTCTTAGGCCACCTTTAGATTTGTTTTTCTTTATCATAATATAGTGACATAATATAGAACACATTTCTGAGGACTGGATCCAAAAATGTGAAACTTGGACTCGTCGCTCTACAATACTCTATTCTGATGATTTTCTTTCAAATGTTTGTCAGCTTTTGCATATTTTAGGCTTTTTACCCTTTTCTACTTCTCATAAAATTGGTTTCTTGGCTGCTCCACTTCCAAAAAGATCACCTGATCACATTTCTATGGACTGTAGAAGGGTCAGTTTGATCCTGATACTGCCTCCAGAGCTCCCAGCTACTGCTATCGCTCAAGTTTAAAGAGAAAGTTACATTACATACTTGCCACTATAACCTATAAAAGTAGTTTTTTATTCCTGCATAAACATTTCCTGTAATTTCTGTTTGTATTTAAACAAAGTGGCAGATAAATAATGATAAATGGTCACTATAACATTATTTTAGCAATACCCTTTCTAACCTAATGGTGGCCTAAGACTTTTGCACATTACTGTTTATACCTAAATAAAATCTTCACTTAATTGGTGAACAGGGAAAAACAAGTCTCTGCTCTTCTCATTCAGTCTGCATTCATCATCTGAGGCTCATTTTCAGATGTTGGAAGTAGAAAATGCGTCCACAGACTTGGGCCCATTTTGTGCAGCTTATTCACGTTGTGGAAATAAAACGCTCCGAGGTTGACAGTTTTTTCTCTGTACAACCTTTAGATCATGAGGATCTACAGCTTTTAAGTTTAAAAAAGGGGCAAGAGAACAAACTGGTAAAAACAGAATGGTTAAGGATGAAATATGATGGATCTGCAGTGAGAATCCAGAACTATTAAATTAACCACCAAGAAGCATAACAGAATTCATATGAGTATTTCACAATGTTTATTTTTTATTTTCCCCAAAATGTGGTATTATGCTTTGTAATTCTTTGAATGGAAAGTAATGCTCCTGCTTTAGGGATCTGTTGTGTTGTGTACTAACTACTGTACATAAAATACATGGTTATACAATAAACAGACATGTATTTTATATTGTTTTTGTACTGAACCCACATACATCATATTGGAAAAATTGAAGCTTTTCATTTTGCTCAGTCATCCACAGTAAATGCTGTGCACTTTGGTCCCATGATTGTTTTTCCAATGTATTTGATTGTCCCAAACTTTATCTTGGGAAAGCCTTCAGCAGCGCTGGAGTACAGATCTTCTCAAACGAACATAACGTGGCTAGAGCAGTATTTTGTAATTTCATTATCACCCTTAATCGCCCACCATGAGCATTATTCATTAAATATTGAGAACTAAGTTTACATTTAAAGGACTTTGGATGTTAAATTCAACAGTAGTTTGTTTTAGCCAGTGTAGAGGTAAAGATAAAAATGTCTTATATATGTGAATTATATATCGTGTTTTCTTACATTTCCATTTACATTTCCAGCATTTAGCAGACGCCCTTATCCAGAGCGACTTACAACTTATTCAGTCTTACAATCCAAGCAATTGTGGGTTAAGGGTCTTGCTCAAAGACCCAACTGTGGCAGCTTGGCAGAGGTGGGATTTGAACCTTGGACCTTCTGGTCCAGAGTCCAGTTCCTTAACCACTAGGCTACCACAGTCCCAGTCCCAGTCCCTCTACAAGTTATATAATTTTGCGGTCAGGTTTATAAGTGATTAAACTTTTATGAACGGGACTTTTCGGATTTACTCCGGTGAGTAATACTGGTGGTTCTCTGGGACTGTTTGTTTGTTCGCTCCCGTCCGCAGCGCCGAGTGAGAAGTGCCACGAGGACTATGGTGGATGTTTTTTTTTGCGCTGTTGTTGTAGCGTCTTCAGCAAGAAACTATTCTTCAGCAGCACCTCGGTTCTCATCTAATTCTTCCCCTCCCTGCTCACCAAGATCAAAACGGATCATCCCTGACAGACATCGATCGTCTTGGCGACTCAGTGGTTTGTGAGTAGCGTGACTCGCTTCATAGGAAACCACGTGTCCAGTTTGATTCACATAGAGTGTATTCCGGTATTAAACAGTTAATTTCACCACTTGTGCACCAACGACTGCGTGCTTGATTTGTTTTCCTCTGAAGCCTTTATGGACTTTGTGTTTTTTTTCAGCCATTGGTTATTCCTGGTAACTGTCATTGTTTTTGTGTTTCAGCATTTCAAATACCACATCTCACAGTCCTATAGGCTGCTAACTCTAAACGTTTATTAATAAATGTTGAAATACTAAAGGTATGCATGTCCTGGGTGTACTGGTTTGTTTTGGGTTTTTATTGGTTATATTAACACACACCCATACACTTTAGTGTAGTTTTCGGAGCTACCATTTTTTTTCTTGTCGTTCAGCATTGCATTGATATTCTGAGGAAATACTTATTTTGCGGTAGCTTAAAAGTGAGTGTAGCATTTCTTCAGTGGAGGCACCGGGTCATACAATTTCTTACTAGGAATCCTGTCAATGTATATTAGTGGCGGATGCTGGTCTTTCAAGGAGGGGAAGCTCAATTTCGGCTTACATCATAAAAAGCTCATTTTGCTGTCAATCAAAAAGGGATTTAGCCTCAGACCGATCATCCAATCATCATGCAGAAGCTGCACATTTTGCTCAACTGTCAGATGTTGTAAAGTTAGATCATTGATTGTTTATTTGTATGTATCTGCTCCTGGATGACCTTTTTTCGTATGTATCTGCTCCTGGATGACCTTTTTTCCAGTATTTCCATGGTGGGTATGGTGGGTCTCCAGTTGCCATCCAAGTAGACCAAATGTGACAACCCCCACAATTTCTCGGATTGTAGACTGATTGTAGGTTGATATTACATATATATATATATATATATATATAAAACAGTGGCGGATGCTGGTCTTTCAAGAAGGGGAAGATCAATTTC
>JAUZSU010139987.1:0-15639 GCA_034780255.1 Parotocinclus maculicauda | reverse complement strand
GTTCACTCATTGTGCACTTTATTAGACCAAATGTATCTACCTTGTAAATGCAAAGTCATAGAAAGCAGCTCATCTGTTGTTGCACACTTTGGGTTAGTCATCCTCTAAATCTTTAACGATACCTACAGGACACCGTCAACAGGATGCTGGTGGTTGGACATTTTTGGTTGGTGGAACATTTTTAGTCCAACAGTGACACTACGGTGTTTAAAAAACACCAGAAACACTGCTGTGTCTGATCCAATCATACCAGTACAACAAACCTTAAAACACCACCACCACATCAGTGTCGCTGCAAATACCCAAATGTACCTAACCTGTGGGGGCCCTGTGAACACAGTAAAGGGGACTTACAAAGTTTTTAGAGAAACATATGTACTACAGACTGTAAATACAGAACTACAAAGTGCTTCAGTATGGTAAGTGGAACTGATCACCCAGACTATGAGTGTAAAAAGAAGCAGATGGTCATAACGTTATGTCTGGTCGGTGTATATAAACTGTTGTTTTAACGATTAGTGAGCTGACATAATGGAGTTTGTCACTTGTTTGGCTAAAAAAAAATTCCATAAGGGTATTTAGCCACTGCGTCACGTAGCCAGGAGGATAGAGTACTGTGCTCACGCAACAAGTGCATGTAGCATTGTAAGCATTCTACCTAAAACCACACGGCTAAAGGTAAACATGAGTGTAAAAACACCTGCAGGCGAAAATACATACACCAAAGTGGGGGGACAGCAAGACAAATAAAGGCATGTTTGAAAATCGAGGGTGTAATAAAAGAGTGAAGGTGTAATATTTGCAGAGCAAATGTTCAAATTTAAGTTGTTCCTCCCAGGTAGCTGGTGAAGTTTAAAAGCCATTTTTGTGCAGAGAGACAGTTCTAAGAAAACAAGATGAATGCATTGAAAGCTGTTGCACAGCAAAAGTCTAAGGTTACATAATGCTTGCCACTTGAAACAATTCCACTGTAAAAGTTGATTTGTCACTTTATTTGTTGTTCGAAAAGGGGTTGCCATTTTGTATGATTTACGTTCTTATGATTTATGTTTAAAAGAGACTGAAATGGAGTTTGGGTGAAAAGGCCGTGAAAGTGTGCAGGAGTCTGACTTTTCAGAATCACTCTGCAAGAAATACTGCATTATGACGAGAACATCAACAGATGGCTAGTCATGACAAATGCATAACTCAATGCTACACTGCCAAAAGTATTCACTCATCTGCCTTCATGTGTGTATGAACTTGAGTGAGATCCCATTCTTAACCCACAGGGTTTTAAATTATGTTGGCCCACCCTTTGCAGCAATAACAGCTTAAACTCTTCTGGGAAGGTTTTCCACAAGGTTTAGGAGTGTTTATTTAAATTTTTGACCGTCAGGACAAGTGCAGGCCAAGTTCTTCCACACCAAACTTGCCCATCCATGTCTTTATGGACCTTTCTTCATCATTGTGATTATGAATGATTTGATGACAATTAACACAGTATTACAATCCAAGCAATTGTGGGTTAAGGGCCTTGCTCAGGGAGCCAACTGTGGCAGAGGTGAGATTTGAACCCTGGACATTCTGGACCATAGTCTAGTATCTTAACCACTAGACCACCACGGTTCCCAAACTGTTCCCGCAAAGTTGGGAGCATAAAATTGTCCAGTATGCTGAAATGTTAAGAGTTCCTTTCACTGGAACTAAGGGGGCAAGCCCAGCTCCTGAAAGCCCTCTCTCCACCAAATCTTTTGACTTGCCAAAATACAGTCAAACAAGTACTGTTCTACTGGCAACCGCCAAACCCAAATCAATTCATCAAGTTGCCACTTGGAGAAGTTTGATTTGTCACTCCAGAGAACATGTCTCAACTGCTCTAGAGTCCAGTGGCAGCGTGCTTTACACCACTGCCTCCAACGCTTTGCTTTGTGCTTGGTGCTGTAAGGCTTGGATGCAACTGCTCAGCCATGGAAACCCATTTCATGAAGCTCTATACGCACTGTACTTGAGCTTATCTGAAGGGCAAAGTTTGGAGATCTGTAGTGATTTACTCTGCAGAATGTTGGCAACCTTGACAGCTGCCTGTGGAATATATAGTAGTGAGGAAATTTGCACCTTGTTGCACATGTGGCATCCTATCATGGTACCACTCTGGAATGAGCCACTGAGCTCCTGAGAGCGATTCATTCTTTCAAAAATGTTTGTAGAAGCAGTCTGCATGCCTAGGTGCTTGACTTTATACCCATTTGGCCATGAAAGTGACTGGAACACCTAAATTCAATTATGGATGAATGAGTGAATACTTTTGGCAATACAGCATATATAGCACCAGAGTATTATAATTATCGTTATCAACAAAATTCCTGAAACTTAGATATTTCTGTCAATATCACACACCTCTAGCAATCAATAAAACTATACTGCTCACAAAAATTGGGGAATACCTCAAAATGAAATGCTAAATGCTGTTTGCAGAATAGCATGGATGTAGTAGCTAGCTTGCCATCGTTCAGTTTCCATATCAAACCAAAGTGTGATAATTGATTCTCTGCAGATTTTATAAACAGGTCCTATTAACCACTACATTTCATTCTTGTGTTGGTGGATTTGTCCATTCTTAAAGGGAATTTTCTCACTTCCCATGCTTGTGCATATGCAGTTGGGAATTTGAAAAGACTACAAACCAAAAACCTAGTTGCATAAGAAGCCAGGACTTTCTTATTGAAAAGTCTTGTTCAGAATACATGGGATTCTACAAGCCTGTCAGATTTTGCTCCCATCCTTGCATCACGACCAGGCTCACGAGGAATATCCCAGCCCTCAGAACTAGAAATGCTCTGTAGTTAGCTGCACAATCCAGCAAAAATCTGACCCATTCTCAAAGGACATATGAACGGTGTGGACAGTGTGTTGTTGATGGCAATTTCCCAGATACAAAAAAAATCCCCAAAATCGAAACGCACAATTATTACACGCTGCAAGGTATGTTTTGGTCAATTTGTTCAACTTTTGTGCAAACAATTTCAAAATTGCAACGGAAAACTAATAATTTACAAATAGTTATGCTGCGTGTTTCGTTAGCACTAGCTACTGTGAACACTGTGATATTTTAGAGATCGTTTTTTAGAAAGTTCTTGGCATTACTAGCTGCAGCTTCCACAATAATGTTAACCCTCTGAGTCTGTTAGCTCATTATCTCTAAGACAAACAGAAAAGTGACTCATTATCATTACAAGAAACAGGCACTCAAAACAGATTATTCTAAAAATTATATTTGGACAGTTTAAAAAGGCTGCTCTGCCACTTGGTTTTTGTCTTATTTTAACCAATGCATGGCAGTTCTTTCATTAAGACTCAAGATAACTGAGGACCTATGTCACCTTCAAGAACTCTCAAAATCTGAACTGTTAAAAGGGCAGCATAGCCACAGACCCTGTTACTAGTTACACGTTCAGTTATTACCATGTTCTTGACTGCTGATGAAACCCCTCGTCTGTTCTTTCCTATTAAGATGTTCATCTCTCTTATAATAGCAACATGAAATGTGAGTACAGAATATTATCTATTACTACTACTTACTGCTATACCTTCTTTATAGGCACAAATAATAAAATACAAGTAAAAATAAGACAAGTTTTGGTATTATCGCCAAATTTAAGGTATTTAAAGTATTTTCGGTTGACTTTATTAACGTTACCAAGCCTTATTCACCAGTATTAATAAATTATTTACTACCTTTTACTATTACTACAACTTAATTATTCAATTTAGATCTTTTAAGATTATATAATATTGTAAAGCTGCTTTGAGACAATGCACCATTGTAAAATGCGCCATATAAATAAATTTGACATCTAAAAACAAAAACAAAAAATTACGGGAGGTCTAATTTTTGAAAGAGTTTAGATTTTTTTACTACTGAAAGCCGATATTTGTCATTTACATAATGTAAAAAATTGCTATAGGAATACATTTGACTTTTTATTACTAGAAAATTGGTCAGTATAAATGGTTTCAGTTTTGCATCAGATGTCATGGAAGGGAACTCCTGGGCAAGCATGTAACACAGATCTATGAGTAACTCCAGAGACTCAGTGAAAGGTAAATGCAGACAGACAGATAAATACCCAGAATGAGACTCAGGAACTAGGATGGGACCTGTATTCAAGGAAAGCTTAAAATTGGATGGTGAAAAAGTGGTTCCAGGTTCCCTGGTCACCACCGTGTAGCTGTAGGGTACGTTAAATAGAAGCTGCACCGCTCAAAACCGATCAAATACGCCAAAAAGACAAACATCATCTCCCCAAAGCCAGCTTTAGGTGACCAGAGGGCATGGTTCTGCCATATTGGCAGATGATTTTATGAAGAAAAAGGTTCACGGTCCATGCAGGTTGCAAGGCATCCCTTGCTTAAAGGCTCCTTCCATCTGGGTCCTGTCTCTGTTCTATAAGTTATGTTATTTTTTAATCATTTTTATCATTTCAAAGTATTGCTTCTGTTTATCTGTCTGTCTTTGTTTGGTGATATTTTTACTTATATCATTAGCATAGCATACGGAAAATATGCTTAAAACACTTAGAAAGCTTATCTTATATTAAAAGCTTTAATATATCATGCAATTTATTGAATAGTAGCAGTGAGAAATAAAAACAAAATGGTTAGTCAATTGGTACTGCTGCTCAACTCAGTCAGCTGGATGCTGCCTGGATGCTCAGAATGCACAGTTTAAGTTTTTTTAAAGTAATTTCTGGATGTACTTTTATGTGTATTATCAGATAAGAGTCAGAGTCCCATCACAAAATTGTATAAAGAAGCGATGTAAAAATGGCAATGCAACCTACAATCTTAAATAATGAAATTTAATCTCATTTCATGACGTTTCTGAAGATTTACATGAAAGTGGATTATAGCTGTATCAACCAGCAGGACAATAATCCCAAATCTACTTCTGAATACACATAAAATTAGTCCAATGACCAATTAAGCTTTTGTCATGATCATTCCTTTTGTCATCATCATTGTCATGATCAGTCTTTTAAACTTTTGAACAGTGGCTCTGTATTCTCCAGTGTCTCAAAAGCATTATAAGGTAATAATTAATGCTTTTAGTTTGGCAGAAGTAGGTTGCACAAATTACTGAAAGTGGCAATAATTGTGAAAAATGGTTTTGTTGGAAAGGAAAATTCATTTAGCGCATGTACCAGGTTAAATGCTTCTCAAATCAGCAGTGTGAGATTAAGCTAATTAATCTCAAAGCCTTTTCTCATAACCCTTTCCTTACCATGGGTGCCAATAATTCCGAAACTGACTGTATTTGCAAGTAGTTGCAAGTTATAATTACCATATGGAAAGTGCTACGTGCTATATTTACACACTGCAACAATATGCACTCAGCAATTACCCGTGCAGACATTTAGTAAACACTAGCTTGGAGTATGAGTCCTCACTTTCCTACCGAGCTGGGTTTTACAAAGCAAGCAGCCTTTTAAAAACATGGCTTCAGCTTTAACTTCAAATAGTTATAAATGATGATTTGTTTTAACATGATGATGT
This sequence comes from Parotocinclus maculicauda, assembly GCA_034780255.1. Taxonomy (NCBI): domain Eukaryota; kingdom Metazoa; phylum Chordata; class Actinopteri; order Siluriformes; family Loricariidae; genus Parotocinclus; species Parotocinclus maculicauda. Next base: position 10,104 of record JAUZSU010139987.1, on the reverse strand, counting down.
ATTTTTTCAAGCCAGAGAATGCGAGGTTTACTTAAGGTTGAGGTTATCTGAGGTTGCAAGGACTGAAGATGTTTGCTCTTCTTATGTTTATTAGAAGGAGACTGATGTTTCAGTAGAAGTCGACCAGGACTGTAGTAAGTACTGTATGTATCCTAACTTTGATTCCCCTGCTCTGCTAAAGATAAGTAAATGTTAGCTTGTGCTTGAGGCAGATATAGTGTCCTGATCTTACTACTATTCTAAACAGTGGACCAAAACAGTAAATGTAAATCAACAGTGATGTCTTTTCTAAATTGACAATCCGGATACAAGGTTGCATGAAACCAAATTATGTTTGGTCAACACAATTACTAGACTTTAGCCCCATAAAAAGCTTGTGAGATAATCTGATAAAACAGGTGAACAGTGAAATGGAGACCCATCGACTCTAAGTGTCATTTAATCATTTAGCAGATGCCTTTATCCAAAACAACTTACAACTGCTATAATCTTACAATCCAATCTTAGCCATGCCAATCAAGGACCCAACATTGGTAGTTTGACAGAGGTGAGATTTGAACCCAGGAACGTCTGGTCCATCATCCATGGTCCACCTTAACCATGAATCCATCACAGACCTAAAATATAATGATTCCATTTACATTTAGAACACTGTCTTATCTAGTGGGACTTATAGCTGATACAATCTTACAATTAAAACAATTGTGGATTAAGGGCCTTGTTTTAAGGACCCAAAAATGGTAGTTTGTCCACTGTGGGATATGTGTAAGCCCCTGTGTGTAGCACTGCCATAGCAACAACTCATGACTTGTGATGGACTGGTACTCTGTACGGGCTGTAAGTCCAAAATATGCTTCTATTTCGAATTGTCAACTAATTGAATCTAATTTAATAATTTTATCATGAATAAATCTTGTTATCATTAAAATACATTAATATCGTTATAATATAATCAGTCCTAACAGTGTGTGAATGACTTGTCATGGACACAGCCTCTTGACCTAAACCCCAGTCAGTATCTTTGGAGACATGTAAAGACAGGGAAAGCCAAACATTCAGTAACAGCACAACATGCTCTTTGAAATATTGTGAATCATGCTGGGATAACGTGGACCACTAAATTTAGCACAAAACATGTGGAGACCATGCCAGTTTGTGTGCTTTTGCTTAATGCAAAAACACTTTTACCAGTAGTCTCAAACTTTTGCGGCTCTACTGTATATCACTTATATAAGAAAAAGCTGCAGTCATCTTTTCTGTCACCTTGGCTCACAAATCCACCTAGCTAGAATCAGAAGCTGAGCAAACAAGTCATAACTATGTTGTGTTGGATAAATAACATCAAGCAATGACCACAATATTTACAACTTAACTCTGTTTTGGTATAACACATAAATCGAATAGGCTTATGTTTATGTACAATTTAAATGTAAGCAAAACAAGGTGATTCGTAATGTGCAAGGCTGCAGGTCGGAAATGCAACAGTCCAAACAAATTGCTTAACAAAAGCGTCGCTTTTTGGTTGTCAAAACAAGTCTGTAATCTATTATTTGTTACTGGTATAGGACAGACATATCACTCAAATCCCAGTCTCCATAATATACGCATTTTAAACTCACAAGACAAGAGATTGAAAGTCCATGCCTTTAAACTTTAGATAAAAGCATTTTATGGATTTCTATATACAGTACACAGTATAGACACACACCATTCAGCCATAACATTAAAATGTATGTCATTTAGCAGACGCCCTTATCCAGAGCAACTTACTATTTTTACAATTACTTACAGTCTATGCAATTTTGGGTTAAGGGCCTTGCTAAGGGACCCAACTGTGGCAGAGGTGGGATTTGAACCCTGGACCTGCTGATCCAAGTCCAGTAACTTAACCACTAGGCCACCACAGTACCTTTGATTAGCACAGATCAGTGATATTATGGTGGCGTGTTGGTGTGTTGCACTGGTGTGAGCGGATCAGAAACAGCAGTGTTTCTGGAGTTTTTAAACACTGTGTCCACTCACCATTCACTATATTAGAGTAACACTATAGTAGAGTTTGGTCAGTGTTGTAGATGTAAATTCAGAGACAGTGCCTTTTCTGTTGCTGTGCAGTTTGTCCATCCGTATTCACCAGATTGTTGTCAGTACAGCACTGACCCTAACGTGTAACATTTCCAGCAGTACTGCTGTGTCTGGTCCACTGGTACCAGTCTGATTAACCCTGCGAGAACTCTTATGATTATACAATTTTATCTATCTTTCTTCAGTTTTAATGTATTTGCTGTAAATTAATTTTACTGTTTTAATTGTTCATTTAGATTTATGGTCTAGTTAAATACTTTCCAATTTAAATGCAAAAGCATTCTGTCATAACCCCTTTTTGTAGTCAGGGTAAAAAATATTCTCATTTACTAAACAGGGCGCTGTAGTTTGAGTTTGAGAACCACTGTGTTAACAGGAGCTGATTGTTAGCAACAAGCCATCAGACTTGCTGGTAGTTTTACTGCCTGCAATATTAACTTTAACCAATTTAACTTTACAACATATTAACCACAAAGTCATCCAAATATATTTAATAACATTGTAATTGTAACATTGTTCATTTTTCTCCACAATTAACTAATTCTTTCGTTCTTTTTGCTATAGCTATTTGAAAATTAAGGGCCCCTGTTTGTACTTCATTGATGTAACCATTATTAAGTTATTATTACATTATTTTACTCCATTTAAACACAAACATAATGGTTCACACATACTTTGTACGAGTGTTAAGCATTGCCAAACAGGTATCTGGGTCCAGCATTAATTCTGATGCATGACACAAACAGGTCATGATGGTCCCAGCTTGGAGTAAGCCATGCTCTTTGACAGCGGCAGACCCCCTCTGATGCTATTTAAAAAGATGGCAAGGGGTTGGAAACATGACACTGATCCTAGGTTTGAAACATACATTTGCTAAATGGCTGGTGTTCTTTTTCACATGACTGCCGACATATTCCTCCAGTTTCAATTGCACCTGTTGCACTGGCACTGACAGATTGGTGCTGGATTGGCCGATAGGGTCTCAGAGGGGGGACGGAATGGGAGGAGATCCTTGACATCTGCGTTTCTGTTGGAGACACGTGGTGATAAAGGTCAATTGTACACACACACAAACATCCACACACACACACACACAGATTGCTGGGGTAAAGTGCAGGAAACAAGTGACAGTCCAGCTACAGAGTAACATCCTTGTTTACCGCCTGCTCATTTACCTGCAGAAATGCAGGTTCCTTCATAATGCCCAGTGTATCTGTTTATTAGCTAAACAGCAGCCTCTCCCTGGTGCATGACAACCTCACAACCTACAAAATGCAGTCCTGGCTAAAGAACTTCTCCACATGCAGAAAACAGTAAATTGATTATTTTTGGCATATTTTTATGTTTACATAAACTTAATGGCTAAAATAAAATCTTCATAAGATCATATTATTTTCCCATGAAATTACACAAACCTGCTCAAAGGTTTGCTTTTTATATATAAATGTCTTTTTTAACAGTTGTTACCCACCTCCACAGTCTAACACATGTGTTTATATGTTGATACTTGAGTTAAGGACTTAACAGTATGTATATAAGAGTATTAAGATAATTTGACGGTGGAGGCGGTTGATGCAGTCTTTGCAAGGCAGCACAGTTAAACACATTTGTTTCTTCTCACAGCCTGTCAGTTTCTGCATGCTTGACAGTTTCCTGCTTTCTTTTTTCTGCTTTTCTTTCTTTGGTGGCAGTAGAGGGCTGGGGAGAAACTCTGGAGTTTTCGGGTAATGATGCCAGAGACAAAGAGTTTCTTCCCGGATATTACATACTGTACACATTCTTTGGTCCGATTAAGCGTACTTTTGGTCCAAATAAGCAAATAACATTACACGTATATAATAGGATTTGTCTCGGTACTTTAGGATTTTGTCCGAATAAGCGGCTGGTCCCATAAACCGATGGTCCTATTAACCGGAATCGACTGTATACATATAATGTTATATATTATATAACAATTCTAAATATGTCATATATGGTCACTAAAAAAACAACAAATGTACAGTAAAGTACATATGAACTACAAGGTTTGCAGTACTTTCTTTGAGTGGCACGGTGGGTAGCACAGCAAGAAGGTCCCAGGTTCATTCCCAGGGTGGAGCGGTCTGAGTTTTTGCTGTGTGGAGTCTGCATGTTCTTACCGTGTCTGTGTGGGTTTACTCTGGGTTCTCCGGTATATTTGATTAGGTTAATTGAATTGAATTGCCATTGACTTGTTTGTATATATATATATTGTTCTGATATAACCTTATGTGTGAAATGGCCACTGATGCCAATACCAAATAAACAAACAAACAACAACAATCCTTTCTTTAACAACTGATCAGTTTTTATATGGAAAAAGTACAAATTATACAGTTTTGTTTTTTTAAATACTGAATACATGAACGTCTAACAAAAATAAACTGATGCTATTTGAAGGTGTACAATTAAGTGGTTATGTTTAGTAGTGTTATGGGAAATATTTTATTTTTAGCCACTCGCAGCACTGTGACAGATTCTCCTGCACCTACCCATAAATAGCACAGCAACGTGAACACTTTTTTTTTCTCTCTTTCCATCACAGGCATTATGGCCCTAAATCCAAAATGTCATAGTAAGCACGAATAGGGGTCAGTCTGTTGCCATGTCAGGACAAAGAAAGAAAATTAGGGTTGCCTCCTCTCTCTTTCATCGTCCCCTCCCCCGTTGTTCACTCCAAGTTTCCCATTGTCTAATGTGTGGAGTAATTAAGAGGGCTTTGGCTAGATGCCCCCAATCCTATCCTCTTTGTTTTAAAAAGATTGATGGACATCACATTCCTCTCATGTGTGCTACAAATGAAAGGAAGTTATGTGGCGAGTGTGTGCCAGAAATCATACAAACGTTCAAATGTTAATATGTAATTACATATTCAGCAACGCAGACAATTCTATACTCCAATAGAGAGGGGCATATATTTTTGAACTTTGTACTCATAAATGTGAATAGGCTTGGGACTTCTACAAACTTCTAGTTTGGTGGCATATTTTACTGGACAGTTTTCTGGGGTTATATTGCAATTAATATTTAAAGAAATTAATTTGGCTTTTAAATTATATCACAACTAAATGCTATCATTCTATGCTGCTTAGTTCACTTATTTTAAAAGTACCAAAACATAATCATTGAGGTTAAATGTGAAATTTAATTAATCAAGTTTCTTCAGTACACCATGATTCATTGTGTATTTTATAATGTAATTTTGGATAATTATTTTGTACCACAGCTGCTTTGTGTGTCAAGAGCAATTCAAGCATCTGTAAGCTAACAAATTAGACATTTTTACATACAGTTTTCTCATCTTCCTGACTGACAGTTAGATATCATGCCTGAGGCAGACAGACTGTTCTGGAATCATTATAGTAGCTTTTATCGCTTTCACTCTCATTTTTCATCCCACAACCATTTGCTTTCTCTGTCAGCTCAAAGCCCAAAACCAAAGCACAGCCGAGACTCACAAACTATTATCTTTCTGCCTGAGTCAAAATGATTATTATGGGTGTCCAGTGTCCATTTGCAGGGATTGTACTTACATTGCATCAGTATCAATCTGCATCAGTATCCCTTTTGGCTGGAAGGAGATGCTACTGCAGGCTGGGCTGCATCCCAAACCAGCCATCCTACAACGCCTTAGCCAGCCATTATGGTTTAAATGAGTCTAAATCAGTATCTAGACAGACATCTCTTTGCTGAAGAGTATGTAATAGAGTGTACAGATGTATAAAGGCTGGATTATGTTATGCTCCTTCCAGTCTACATATGGGTGATGTGTCCTGTGGTTTACTGGATTTGAAGAAGCCCTACCTTGCACATGTGTAGTGTTTTATTTTTTTGGTTTGTTTTTTGCTGGACTTGTTAATTAAGTCATTGATGGACCAGGCACATATTCGGTGTATCTCATTTTTGTCATATCAACAATCGGGTTTAACAGATGTAGCCTATTCTGTTTCTTTATTATTTTTGTTTCTTTGGTTTTGCTTAATGTTGCTATCGGCATCAGTGGCCATTTCAGCAACACACACACAAGGTTACATCTACAGACAAGGTTATATCAGAACTAGTTATAAACACAATGTCAATTTAGTACGTCAATGTGTCAATTTATGTACCCTGACTACCCATCAATAATGACTGGGAATAATCTTTTTACAGATAAAGTGGTACTAAATGTATGAAACAACAGGACATGGTAGAGAGATGAGGCTTTACCTAATGTTTCAGTCAACAGGGACAATCAGAATCAGAATGTCCCCTGCTTAATTAGATTAGGTTGACTGTAGGTGGGCTTTTGAAGATGTGGAAATGAGGTAAGGAATTTCCCATAGGAAATGATGAAAATAGAATCATAATATTCACTATCTGAGGAACATTAAAATATCAGGGTTTGTATAATATAGACGACTTCCACTGTAAATGTACAGAATTCAGCATACACCCTTACCCAGAGTGACTTACAATTCAATCTTACAATCTCAAGGGCCTTACTTAAGGATCCAACTGTGGAAGCTTTTTCAGAGGTGGGATTTGAACCCTGGACCATCAGGTCCAGAGTCCAGTAGCTTAACCGATAGGCGACCGCAGTCCTGTAGGTTTAGAAAGCTGTTAAGTTCCTATACAGGTTCAATATTTATATGCATATCGAACATTATCTCTCATATTTAATAAAATAAAGTGACGTTTACAGTGAAATTCTAATGTAGTTAACAGTTATGATACTGAGCTATAGAGAAAAGGTCCAGGCTTCCAAGGTCCCACCTCAGCCAAGCTGCCACTGTTGGGTCTTTGAGCAAGGCTCTTACCCCCATTTCTTGGATTGTCAGACTGTATCAGTTATAATTTGCTCTAAATAGAAGCATCTGCAAAATGACATATATGCAGTGATGTGCATTATCTACCTTAAACCTTAATTATTTGCCATGTTTTGATCTCTTTGTAATCGTGTTGTGCCCTTCTTGGGGGTTCCATAAATTGGGAACCACTGCTCTAGCTTATCCACGTTAGCTTTAAGCATAATTTCCCTTAGAAGGAAAAGCAATATCTTCAGTGGGGGTGTACTCCAGAAGCAGGATTAGGGAGCACATCAAATCCCAAATCCCCCCCATTAAAATGACATCTCATGCCAGCCTTCAGGGCAGAATTCATGATAAGAATTGAACTTTCCTCTCCAGCTGAAGGACTGAGCAAGTCCTTGGTGTGCACTGTGACACTGAACCTCTGATTATGGCATCAGATAAAAGCATGTTAGACAGCTTGGCTGCAGAGATGTGCTTGTGTTGTCTCTTCCAAGAAACTGTTTGGGTTCCTAAACAAAGACTGATTGCTGACAACAATCTTCTATCTCGGGATACTCCGGTCAATTATTCACCATTCTACTTCATATCAAGGTTAGAAAGCACAGAGGAATGTAGTTTTCAAAGATACTGATAGCAAATAAAAACAATTCTTGGACCCAAAACTTTATCACTCTAAACCAAATTACTGATAAAGCTTGTAAAGAGGCACTTACATATGACAGCAGCAACGCTGTGACCTTTAGATAGCGTTCATAGTGCAGGACCCATTATTCATTCTTTCTTGAGGCAGCAGCAAAGATTTTGACATATATACACTAGATATCAAAACAATCAGAATTTTGTTGCATTTATTTCTGCATTTTTTTCTGCATATGTTCTGCGGTTTCACTTTTTCTGCTGTAGGAGCACTGGCTAGCTTTTATGTTTAATCATGCATGTTTGTGGTGTGTTTTCATTTTTCTCACTGTGGATCAATGCAGCCGGCGCACTGCAAATGGCAGTCATTTATCAGGCTTAAAAACCGCCAGTAAGGAGGAAGGCAGTGAGACGCAAAGAGATGCACAGAGACAGTGAGTAAGGAATGCAAAAGATGAACCTACAAAAACAGTCTTAATAAGGATTCCTAAACAAATAGCCATATTAATTTGAGGGATTAACAGTTTTGGGTCCTGATTTACGTACAAATCATATTTAATTCAGTCAACGTTGTAGGTATACACATAATGTCAGTGTCATATTATTTCTTAAAACGTCAGTTAGAGGTATTTATCAGGAAAAAGACTAGGAATCAAAATGTATTAAACCCACCGAGTTGACAATAAATCTGTATCTTCATAGACAAATAGTTCCCAAAATGGAGGTAGAACTGTTGTGGGGTTTGGAGGTGCAGCAAGGCAAATTAATTTAATTAGACATGTTCTAATAAAGTAATGTGTGGTACTTGTAATAATTCAACTGTAACAGTCATTTGTCACTAGTATTCTTCAATAAGAAGTCTTGATGCATCTTTAATAATCACAATATGCAATTCCTGGACAGATGAATCGGATCATATGGACACAGGGTTTTCATGGGAGAAACATTTTGTCACTCATTTTGTCACTTCATCAGTCTTAGCTAGCTGGAAAACTGCATATTGCCATGACCCTTAATTGTTATGATCATGCATGATATTTGCATAGGATTATGGAATCATGGTTTGATTCAGTTTTGGAGGAACTACAATGTTTAAAATAAATTACAGTTTAGTTTGAAAACAAAAGACTGTGTATGTCTGTGCTGGATGTATGTCTGTAGCTAAAAAAAAACTTACCTACAAAAAAAAGGGTGGGGGGCACTGTAGAAAAAGTTTTGGATCACTTGACATAGACATATAGTCAGAATTGATAGGCTTGTTTTTTACATGATTTGGTTTGGCAAGGCAAAAAAAAGAAACATTTTCTTTCCATTTAATTTTGTCTACAACTGATCAGGGTTTCTGTTTGCCTTTTCTATATACATTTTGTAAAAAATGCAAGACAGCAAGGACTGATATCTAATGACATCACATATATGGAAATTAGCACATTACATCATCTAGTTAAGTCACTGGCATAGACCTATTAACGCATACTTATTTCATTCAGAGAAGAAACAAATGAAAAACGGTCCTACAGTTCTAAGAACTAAGAAAACAAACATCTGCTGTGAAAGTGCATAAAAGCTATCCCATCTGGTCTAAACACTAAAAACGATAACATTTTTAAAATGCTGATTAGGAAAGTTTCTCAGCATACAATGTGTCACAGCATACAATGTGTCACACCCTGCTGAGTATGTGGCTGTGTAGCCATGCTTGCCCTTGAACGTTGGAGTAATGGAAATATGCTGCCTGGTCTGATGCATCTTAATTTCAGTGATATCACATAGAAGGTTGGGTACGTGTGTGCCGTATATTTTACAAAGTAATAGCACCAGAATTTACTATGACAACAAAGTAATCTGCTGGAGGCAGTGTAATGTTCTTGTCAGTGTTGTACTGTGATAATGATTCAGGTCAATAATGTGGATGACATGTGCCATCTATTCAAAAATTTTGAGTCATAATGTTCTGTCTCAATCGAGTTCATATTGCTAATCAATTTTGAAATGAGAAAAAAACAGTTTTGTGTTACCATAAACTTTTATATATACCCTAAAACACACATATAAATCAGCTTATATATTGCTAAAATATTATTTCTATTCTTTTCTATTGTCATGTAATGGTGCTAGGAACAATTCAGTTGTCCCGTAACATTAGTGCAACTATGTCAGTATCTTCTTTTATCAAATCTACACCCAATGCTACACCCATGGTTGACAATGCACGTGACTTAATACGAAATCAAGACAGGTAGTAAATTGATGTGCAGTTTTCATCAGTTTTCAAATTTTAGTTATTGTGTTAAAATGAAACATCATATTTTATTGACTCTCTGGGCAGGGTAACAGTCCATCTCAGGGTTGCATAATCACACACACAAGCATCATTCATTAAAACACAGAAACATTTTTATGTTAAGAGCCAAAATATGCAATGGGAGCAGCCTCCTTAGCCATCATAAGGTGTGTGGGGTGTCCTCGGCGGCTCCCAGCATGCATTGAATGTCTGTGACAAAGCTCTTTATAGACATTAACGTAAATCATATTCACACAAGTTCTACACTGTTCATGTTTATTACCTTTATGT
>JAUZSU010139976.1:0-15640 GCA_034780255.1 Parotocinclus maculicauda | reverse complement strand
ACAATTTGGAATAAAGCTGTAACGTAACAAAATGTGGAAAAAGTGAAGCGCTGTGAATACTTTCCGGATGCACTGTATATGGCTTGTGACATGTATGACACAAGGCTCACAAAATGCACTGAAAGTCCGGTAAGGGCAATTATTAATTAATGTTTATTAACTGATATTATGGATATATCTCCATGTCTAATAGTTATATGTTATTAAGTGGTCCTTTTTAAAGTCTGGATTTATACTTGTATTCCCATGTGGTTTTAGTCCCCTCTATCTTCCCTCCATTATATCTTGACAAGCTTTACAAAAAGCAATATTCCTGTGTTTCTTGTTCCAACCTATTAGATTCCACAATATAAATGTGGATAAATAAGTTTATTATGCTTTATTGTCACTGTTACTTTTTCAACAGATCTTAAAATAAGTCTCTATCAAAACATATTTTTGTAATATATTAAATGTTCCTTTATTAATACAGTTTATGTGTACAAGAATAATAGATTAATACATACAAATAAATAAATAAATACAAAAAAATGTACAAGTAAAGGTGGATAATTACACAGTCCATTCATGAATAATTACCCACTGCCACTCAGCCTTAAGCTATCTAACAAGCTGTCACTTCAAACAACACTGAAATTTCATAGGCAAATGTATTCAGCAGTACAGTTATTATTATATTAATGTGAATGTTAAGATGACACCCGAACAAAGAGAAACTTAGCAGGCCTCATATGTAAGTTGTCCGAGTATGCCACACACACACCAAACTCTAGCCCTAACCTCACTAACCTAAGCAACGGTTTTTTCGTCTTTTTTTTATTTTTCGTTTTTTTTTTTCGAAAAAGTTCTTATTTTTATAAACAATTAAGTTTTTTCCTTGAGTGGACTAGTAAAGTGTCCACACAAAGTATCCTCATAATGACACACACACATACAAGCAAACGCTTTCATTCATAGTGGCTCAACACAGAAATTAATATAGAGAAGCTGCCATGAAAACGATATCTTATTAAGACTATTAAGCCAGCCAATGGAATACCTTTCACATTATTAATGTTTACTTGAGTTAATTTTCCCCTTTTCTGTGGCGATAATATAACACATTGTTAAAGTACACAATGTGTAATGAAGAATATGATCACTCAATGTGATTATATTATGGATATTATCTGTCATTCAACTAAATCCTGTTATGATGAGCCACTTAATGTACTGATTAGAAGCACAGACCTGCTGCTGAAAATGCTATTGTATTAGAATCACACATCACATTATAAAGGAAAGGTGGGGACAAGACTTCTAAAGACTAAAGGAAAAGTGCTTGTTGGGACTGGGTTTCTGTTACCACAAGGTGGCATCTTCTTTCCTACAGGAAGCTGCTTCTTGTCTGATCTAAAGATGCTAAGAAGCAGTGTTTATGTGTGTTGTGATTTGTTTCTTTTTAGAGAGCATATATCTGTCAGGAAAAAAGTTTGTTTCAACGCCATGTCATTGTGCTATTAGCCATTCAGCATTGCACATTGCGATTGCAACTCACTGGTCATTCCAAATGGAATAGGAACCCCTTGCAGTGAACATTGCACCACCCTGAAGTCTACTGGGTGATTTCAAGGAATGCATTACTCATATAAAAATTAGAGTAAAAATTTCATTTTTATCCTGCTTAATCTGATCAGAGGGGGTGAATCTCAGAATTCATTTGGACCAAGTCCACCGAGCGGTTATGGAACTGTACCACCTGACCTTCGTGTTGTAAGTCTACTGCAGGGTTCAAACTTAAATTCTCATAACTGCCCAGCACCTGGGTCTTGTCTCCAAGCCTCAGTTGCTGTTGAAAGCATTATGAAAATTAAACCAACGCTAAACATTTTTCAGTTCTCTGAAAAAATGGGGCTGGAGCAGTTAATTGCTTATTTGAGAATGCATAGTGGTGTACCAAAAGATGCTGGATTCAGGTCCAGCACTGTCTATCTGCCACTGTTAGGCCTTCAAGCAAGTCCCTTAAACTTCAATTGCTTGGATTGTATTAGTTGTACATTAGCTCTGGATAAGAGTGTCTGTTAAATGATGAAATTAAAATGTAAATCTATGTTGGCAACTGTATTTAAAAAAGGGGTTACATGGTATTATCTATTATCTAACTCCTGTACCTATGAACCGGATGTATTGTTCCAAACTGTAGCAAATTGTGTGACCCCAAATTTCGAGACAGAAATGAGCACTACTCACAAAAGTTAGGGGATATTTAATCGTGAATATTTCATTGTGAACTATTCCATCATTTTGCTAGCAGTATAAAAGCCAACCATAGAAAAAAACATTATTTAATTAATGTATTATATTTAAACTGCTCATAAATTTAGATTTGAAGCTCTCTCTTTCTCTCTTATATCTTAAGCGATTCATTTTGCAAAATAAGCCTTGTTGCATAGTTTTATGTGGCTATATATTATACATTAACACAGTACTAGACAGCTATAGATATAAACTTCATTATTTTACAGGTAAAGTGTCCAGAGTATGATTGTTTGAAAACAGTGGTCATGCTAAATTAAAGTGACTGAGAGTTTACTAATCATTAATTATATTATTGTTTATTGGAATTACAAGTATACTTCTTTATATACATAAAAATATTGCTTTATATACTTTTAGATTCCATCACTGAAGCTCATTCTCATCACCAACCTGCCTTCTCTCCCTCTCTCCCTCTTTTTTCACCTGTTCTTTTCTTCCTGCCATTTGCCATATGGACAAGCACAGCACATTGAATAAACAGTTCCATTTCCATTGGTGGAGGCTCATTATAAGGCCACTTTATTCTCCTTTTCATGGGCTAGCTTTAGCAGCTGTAGCTTCACTAATTTCTATAGGTGCAATTAAACATCTGCTTCCTGAAGCTGATTAATATCACCATAATACATAATACAGTTGGAATACAGCAGACTAAAGTTCTACCTTTATAGCACTGTCACACCATGGTGACACATATGGAATTCCTCTGCACCTTTAAATAGCAGTCAGTCTAGTGAGTTTGAGAAATTGAGGGCAAGTGATTAGTGATACCTATTATCTATTATCTGTGGTGTTATCTATTAGCATGACACTGTAGCACTGTTAGCGCTGTCATCTTACAGCTCCTGTAATTTCCAATTCTATTCCTGGTGTGGAGTTTACTGGAAAGCAGGTGGGAGAGAAGCATTGTTTTTATTTTAGTCGAATTCTTTGCTAAAGCCATGCAAGCAGACACTCATGCAATCATCATACCCAAACAGTGGCAGTAGAATGGGTTGCACTGAGCTCAGTACACACACACACACGCACACACACACACACACACATACACTCACATACACATATCATTTATTTTATTTTGCTACTAACTGATGTGCCTTATCTATTCTGCCACTAGAGTGAATGTGTGAGTGTTTATGTTACACCAGAACATGGCCTATTTGCACACTGTCCAGAGTGTATTCTTCCCATGCACACCAACATAGGTTCCTGACCAATTGCAGGTGAATCCACCTGAATATAATGAATGCTATTTTTTTCCCTGCAGTTTTCGAATATATGTTTATTGGATATTTGTAAAAAAAAATGCTCAATAAGCCATATTTTTTTTTCATCCTCCCTAAAAACATCAATAATTTGAAAGTGAGAAATAAATGTACTAGAAAAAAGGAAATAGCTCTCTTGTAAAGGAATACTCATTACAAATACATTTACATGTAGTTTGTATTCTGCTTTCTCCTGCTGTCTTTGTCTTACATTCATTTTCCTAGCATGAATAAGGCTGAATACTTTTTTGCCTAGGTCAAACGGTCAACAACAAAATGATTCATTGTCATGGTTGTCAGTTTCAGCTTCAATGATATGACCATTCTTCATCTACAACCAAACACAATAAACAAGTGTGAAATGATGCGTGTTGGCTGTAAATACTTTCTTTCTTGTCTGACACAAAGCACAAAACAACAGCAATGCACTACCACATTGTATCTCACTTTTTTATGGGGAAGGCAAAACATCGGGTAGCTTGATTATCAGGCTAAATCTGGAGGCCATTGTGGAAATAGGTCTGCATCTTGGAAAGTTGATATGCAAAGCAGCCGTGTCCCATGTGTCAGGATGTGTGCAACAAGGAGATTAATGGAATTCTAAAAGTGTAAATTATAGCCTTTACCCAGTGTGGTGTGGCGAAGAGGGCCAGCTGCCCCCGGGGAGATTTCCCACAAAGCAATTCCAGCCGCTGCACACATGCAGATCGCGCTGACGCAGAGGTGAAGGGCAATTTCCCCCCAGTCTCATTTCTTTATTTATTTCCACAGATAGACTGGCTGGACACATCTACATATCCATAACCATGTGTGGGTTGTTCATGAGCAAGTGCAGTACAAAAAAAATAATAATAATAACCGTACCGTTACATTAATAAATCTGTGCTTTTTTCATCTATTGAACCCCATAATCACTGCATTACAGCAAATACTCCTATTTGAATAATAGCAGCATTAATAACCTGAAAAGTGGTGACAAAGGAACTGCGGCTAGCAGTTATTGCAGAACTCTGTAATGAGGCCTAGGCAAGCACACAACACATAAACATTTTTCAGCAGACATACGAGCTGGGAAATAATGCGTAACACATGCAAATGCCCCAGCATGCTTGCCTGTGGTAGAGAAAAGAGGAAAGATCCCGTTGCTTGTGAATACGGGCTGACAGGGGAACACCTCTGGACAGAGTGCCATACTTACAAGCACTATGTAATTTGTGCATTTTAATGGAATAATGCATGTCCTCAGTATTAAAACACCACTTCAAGTCCGTTTTTTTGATCCCGCGTCTCTTTCTTTTTTTTTGCTTTCAGGTCTGGCAGCACTGATGTCCTCTCTGCTGGCCCCCACCTCTTCCTTTTTACTATTCATTGAGATACAATCGGCGGTTGGCACTTCTCCAGTCTAAGATGCATTTGAATAATACATGACATGCCCTTTCGCTGACATCACGGTGCCAAAGCTCCGACAAGGTACGACTCTTATTTTATATACACTTCCAATGTTCAGATGTTCACAGTTTATACTGTCAACAATTTATCAAGGGGATGCAGAGTGACTCTACCAAGTTATCAGAGTGGTCGGCAGACGCTTGTGATCTAGTCGGAGCATCTGGATACTCGGTGCTACTGACATTAGCACAGACAAGAGAATCAGTGGACTATTGAATGCAATTACAGTAAGCGAGACAGACAATAAAGATTGATAGCACTTTCTCATTTTATCACACGACAAACACAATGGAGGTTAAGGCACTGCCTTCAGCTGCCTCAATCTAATAATGATTGAAAATATGCCACACTGTGGGCAAAGAGAGAAAATGACAAGATATGCAATCCATGTACATGCATTACACACACGTTGCATACACACAATAGAACACGTTGCACACAAATAAAATGTAATGTATATACAGTATACGCTCAATAAAGGCAATCACAAGTATACATATATCCTGAGGCAATAATACTAGTTTGCAGATCTTAAAAGAAACAAAAGCCTTTAACAAAGTATGCTTTCAGCATTGATGAATATTTACACTACATCGATTGAATTTCTCACAAGCAATCTGAATGATTAAGAGGGTAGAAAGTTGCCATGCATATTTAAACAACACATAAGATAATGAATGGATCCCTTCAGTACAATCAACAACCTCAGGCAAAGCAGGGGAGAAACATCTGAGGCAAATAAATCCACTGTTGACCACACACAGGTCGAAATAAAACCCTATAAATCCATGTAAAGATGTGCTATCATATAACACAAGTATTTCAGGACAGTGTGCTTGGAAAAGCAGTCTTCTTCAAATAAACTCTTATTGATTTGACTACCTGGCCAGTATAACAATGCATATTGTAAAAGTAGCTGAGCTTACATGCAAACATGACAAATGTTTAATTCCTTGGAAGACCGTGAAGAAAAATGCATTTTGTTCAAGGCCTGGAGGAGATGACATGTCACAGTGAGGCTTTTCCATTATTTGCTTGAGTAATCATAACAATACAACATACTTCCCCCCAAGAGTTAATTGCACTGTATGGTTCAGATAAAGGCATTGCTTGAGTTGCATGAAATGCTGAAACCCAATTTTCATTTTCAGAATAAGTCTGATTTTAATATGACTACCACCTTTCAGGATTACTGCATTGGTGGGGATCCCTGAAGAAAGCATGCTATTAAGTAGAACGTGTCACTGAGCCAATAAGATATAATGACCCAATCCCCTTCACACACATACAAATACATACAAATAAAACCAGTAATAAAGTATTTTAAATACCACTGCACTAGGGTATAACCATCAGAATATTAAAATTGGCATTTTATGCTTAGATTGTCCATGTTAATGTAGGATAACATATGCTTCATATAAAAGAAATTGTCAAATGATCCCGTGTAACTCTCACTTATTCTGGTCAATGTCATGTGAGATGTGGGAAAGTTTGAACCTAACTTCTAACCTAAATTCTGTAAACTCACCACCCAACTTTTACATTGCAGCCCCACCTGGAATTTGAAACCGACTCTTAGGATCCCTTAGGTCTCTAGCAGCTGGCTCTAATGAATGAGTCATCAGTGGAATAATCATGTCTTCTTTAATATTTAGTTTTGTATATATTTAGCATAGGGCGTTAGAGGGGCTCGATCAGTAGCACTATCACCTCACAGTGAGAAGGTCCTGGGTTTTATCCCAGGTGAAGTGACTTAAATTGTTTTCATTGCAAATTTCCTCCCTGTGTCCACATGGATTTAGCCTGTTGTATTCTGGGTTTCCTTCCACATCACAAAGACATGAGTGTTATTTCAGTGTCTTGTGGCATTGCCAGGTAGGCATTGGTTTTCCAGTGACCCTGATCCGGATTAAACAAATTAATTAATTAATGTGTTCAGCACCACCTTTGTATATAATGATTCCTCTGTGGTCATGAGATTAAGATTCTCTCAGCGCTATCCAACTTGTTCATTATTGTAATAAACCTCAAAAATCAAAACAGTATTAATCGCATCTTTCACAAACTTGATGTGTAATTTAGCTAGAGTCTACTTAAACCTTGCCTTCTCTAAATAACAATACACATTTTTTAAGGGTCTTCAGGTTTGGTGATTCTGCTAGTCAATTTAAGAATTAAAGAAGGCCAAAACAACATACTCTTGACACTCGTTTTCCTTGTACATTTTGCATCTGTTATTGCCAACCCCGCTTGGTTGTCCAGGTAAATAAGGTACTTATATTAGTTTGCACTGTCAAGACTTTAGGATCAGTACTGACTCTCATAGCCTGGATGCTGGGATTGTATCAGAAATTGAAAAAGTGGGATTAATGTTTTTTGCGTTGTATGTTGTAGTTATACTTGCAAACATGCACTACAAAAGACAAAATGTTAAGGACAATTCAAGAGCATTTACCTAATGTTCCACAGCCTATGTTTGCCTGTCTCTCTGCTTGATGCAGGAGGTTTGTGTGTGTGTATGTGTGTGACAGCTGAGAATATTTGCATGCAGGCACAGGCAGTCACACATGCAAGGTGTTAGGGACATATCAGTCAAGATAAGGCCTGGCTGGCTTTTTTACCTGGGGAATCCAGGTCTAATCTAGAAAGGGCTCCCAGTAACAAAGAAAGATCTCTTTCTAAAGCATAGCGATGCTAAAATGAAATCCAACTTTGCTTTCTCTCATTGTCCCCTCCCTTCTGGTAGGATGCAGTTATTGTTCACATAAAGCTAAGTTTTTCCCTTTTGTCAATGGCTTAATTTTTAGTGTATATTGTACCTCTTGTCACCAGTCGTGGTGCAACTTAGTTTCATAGTAAAAATGGTATACTATTTATAGTATAGTATACTATGTAAGTACAAATAGTACACAACTCAGTTTAGAGTATAAAAACTGTTTCTTGGCCTCCATTTTGGAACGGTTCCTGGATGGTGACACCAATCACAGGCTGGCAATAATCAAATAACAATTTGCCTGTGAGTGATTCATACACTTTCAAAACGACCACAAATATTTGCAAAAGATAAAATCATCTTTCAAATGAAATCATTCCCAAACCAACTGGCCAGTACTTTGTTTGCTAACTAAATAAAGCATTTGCATGGCATATCCTAAATTTCACTCTGTAGAGGATACAGAGATTGCCTTTACGGACCTTTACTATACATTAACAAATTACTGATAGTTTGAAGCAGCACTAGTTTTCAAAAAGGTCATTATTTGGTAAACTGTCTAACTTTGTTAAGATTCCTATCACAAACAGGAAAGAGAATTGGACAGATAGCTGTTATTTGGGATGGGTGTGAGCACTCTGACATATTATTCACAAACAGGGTAGATAAGGAAGACCTGAGACTCCTTTACCTCAGTTGGTGGCAACTGGATTTCCTCTACATCCAAAGATCTTAATTCTCCACGAATGTGAATGTGCCATTTTCATCCAGCCAGCACGATGAAACCTTGAACTGTACATCACTTTTAACCAGCTCTGACAAAAATGCCATATTAATGTCAAATAAGATATAACGATTTAGATTAATCAGATTTGCTCGATGTTAGAATGTATCTGTTCTCTAAGCGATTTCCCATCAGACAGAAAGCTGGTGGGGAGATAAGCCTGCTTTTGAAATGTGCAGCTAAAGAGGAGGAATATGGCTGTGAGAGTTTTAGCAACTTTACTTAAAGTCAAGAAACAATGGTATACCAATTGTGGGTAAAGTATATCATAAATATTTTATTTGATATACTTATATAGGTTAATTACCTTTTTCTAAATTAAAATTTGCCCTTAAAACAGAATGAAAGCTGTGTGTTTGTCCTTTTTTGATTACTGTTTATTTTCTGAATTTAACCAAAAAATGTGCAAACATCTGGACATTTAGTGCCATCCATTTGGCAGAAATTACAGCATACAAATGTTTCTTTTAGAATATAACATCATTTTTATTATGGTTATGTTGATTTTGGGAAGTGATTTGGATTGTAGTGTTTTTCTCTCTTTTCAGCTACAGTTCCACAACTAACTATAGAAGATTTGCTTGAGGATTTGTGTTTCCTCAATCTGCATAATATTAACAGTGTAGCTGGCTAAAAATATATCCAAAATAAATAAATAAAGCACATCCATGCTTAACAGTTGATGACTGTAGCCAAATAGTTTAATAATTATCTTATTGAATTACAGAGCTGGAAATGAATGTTTGTTTTTCATGATTTGGTGGGTGCTGTTGACATGACTACTTCAACAGCTTAAGCGTAAAACTTGTACTTGTACATTGTGGTTCTGGCTCAGACCTTCTGACATTGTCATAGATAGCAGTGGTTGGAACAGGGTATGTAGAGGGTCTGAGCTGATACTGTTGATTTTCTCAAGGCATCTTATATTGTAAATTTCCTGCAATGGTGGGAGGACAGCTGCTGTGACGGACTGGACAATTGCCACCACCTTTTTCACGGCCTTCTGTTCCTCATCAGCCTTTTCTGAGACATGTTGAGTGACCAGGTGAGATCCTCAGCTAGGACTCCAAGGAATTTAAAGCAATTTACTTTTTTCACCATGGTCCTGTCAAAGCTTGGAAGTTTGTGTACTCTGTTCCTCTTCATGAAGTGTTCTCTTCGGTTTTATCTACATTATGGCTGAGATAGTTGTATGTGCACCACTTTGTGCGAAGTATCATCTATTAACAACTACTTAGTAATGATAGGATCCACTACTGTTGCATTGACAGCAAACTTGATATTGGTGTTAGAGTTGTGCTTGGTGATAAAAACATGGGTGTACAGGGTGTAGCGCATGGGAGAAAAGAGACAGCTTTGTAGACAGCCTATGCCTGAGAGTGGGAGAAGTGCCGGTGAGGAAATCTAGTATCCAGATGCAGACTATGTGATTGATTCCTAGGGTCTTAAGCTGGGAGATCAGTCCAGAAGTCTAATTGTGTTAAATGAACTTAAATTGATGAAAATTATTCTTGCATATGAATTCTTGCACGTCATAATGATGGATGCGAATGCAATTGGGCAATTCATCAAGGCATGATGTTGAACTGAATTTGAATGCTGTATGCATTGCTGGCATTCGGGCTATGTCTAAATAAGTTCTTATTATTTAATTTGATATGGGGACCCAATATTTTTCTTGAGACTGTATACTGTTTAGATCCATAACAGGTGCATTGAGACACAGCCTAAGATTGGAGGTGGCTATACTATATATGTAAACTATAACTAAAGCATGCCTTTCTTCACATTGTAACTATTAGGTCATGAGCTATAAATACTGTATTGTACTAAAAATAAAAATAAAAATCAAGAAAGCTAAAGTAAACAGATTTAAATGTCTTCCATAAGTATGTATTACCTTTCCTCCCTATAGTTTATTGTACTGCATCTGTGTTTAATTAATGAACTTATAGAGGTCAGGAGGACATAAGGGTGCCAGATGTCCAGCCCAAAGAGTGCTGCAAAGGTTGCCTCCATTTTAAGGGCCATTAATTACACAGAGTGGGATTATTCTGTATAGCTTCCACATGAGCTTCCTCATCCCTGTCACCACTTAACAGGTTCAAGCTCCAATGCATCAAATTCAAGATAAAATCTCCAATAACAATTAAGCCGGAAGCACACAACTGCAGAAGAAGAAAAATAGTCAATACCTATTACTGCCTGTGCATACTAAATGAATTAGTCAGTTCTGGACATTTCGCAGTATAAACTATCTCTTGAAATTAAACATGAGCCATGGGATGCATAATATATACTGACCAAAAATATAAATGCAACACTTTTGCTTCCATTTTATGAGCTGGACTCAAATATCTAAAAAAGTCAGTAGTGTGAGAAAGAGAGTAGCAGAGATAATCCATCCACCTCATATGGCATATCAATAAGCTGATTAGACAGCATTATTATTGCATGTATTTATTTTGTTGGTGCATGTTAGGCTGGCCACAATAAAGGGTCACTCTAAAATGTGCAGTTTACTTTTACTGTATCGTCAGAAAACCAGTCAGTATGCAACATATCTTCTTTACATAGAGATGATCAGGTTGTTGATTGTGGCCTGTAGAATGTTGTTCCACTTCTTTTTAATAGCTGGATATTGTCAGTAAATGAAACATGCTGTCATATCCAGTGTATCCCAAACATTCTCAGTGGGTGACATTCACCCATTGAATGAGTAAATATGCTGGCAATGCAAGAACTGGGATGTTTTCAGCTTCCAGGAATTGTGTACAGATCCTTGCAACATGGGGCCATGTATTACCAGGCTGCAACATAACGTGATGGTTGTGGATGAATGGCACAACAATAGGTTTCAGGATCTCATCATGGTATCTCTGCGCATTCAAAATGCCATCGATAAAATGCACCTGTGTTTGTTGTCCATAATATATGCCTGCCCATATAATATATCATTATATCGGCAAAGGAGAAGTTCTCACTAATGCAGATTTTCATAATATTTGAGAGAAAAATACCTTTTGTTTACACAGGAAAAGTGAGAGATCTTTGAGTTGAGCTCATGGGAGCAAAAACAAAAGTTTTTAGTTTTGTTCAGTATACAGTAATACACATATTAATGTATAAATAAAAATGCAGTAAGAGCTTTTTCTGCTAAGTGGCGGCACCCCTGGTTAGCATGGCCTGATATGACTGAGCCATGGCTCTGACGAGGCACAGACTGATATTGGTATACCAATAATCCACAAACCATTCAGGACACAGCTAAACATACAAAGTCTTACCATAATAAATGATGGAATGTGAAAGTGATATCAGAAGAAGAGATGTATTCATCTGAGTTATTCTCTTCCAATTCCGATTCTGATGCCTATGTTGAGTATGACACAACAATGAGAAGCCGATCAGTGCTTTTTCAATATTTTTATTTTAAGCTGATTTACTCTTACTGTGCCTTAGTAAGAATAACACAGTACATCTTAAATGAGTAATTTTTTTAATCACATTATTCCAATTTATTTGAACTATTATTTTTTAGCCAACAACTTATTATAATCCACAAATATGAAAATATGGAATATGGAATATGGAATAAGCTGATACAGTAACTTTAGAGGGAAAAGTTACTTTGTGGAACTTGTATTTTGCCATTGCAGCATAGTGAAACAGATGTGGCAGATTTCATGTTTGCTATTGTAAATGTAATGTGATAATTTAAAAATACTACATGTATGAGCACTAATAAAAACGAAAAGTGTTTTGAAATAATGTGCTTCAAGTGGAAAGTGAAAAGAGATGGCACTGAATGAGTTGTATGGCATGATTTCTGATTTGTTTAATAAGGTCAGTATTATTGCAAGTATTATCCAGTATCAGATTGGTGCCATGACCAGAGGTGGATAATAATGCACGACAGTAACTCTATTGCATTTACTTAAGTAATGTTATGAACAAATTGTACTTTTATGACTTGTTTTAAAACAGCAGACTTTTTATTCTCACCTAAGTATCTTTGTGAGATTAAATTTTACTTTTACTCAATTGCATTGCTATGCATTTCTTTCATTACATTTATAAATGGGTTTAAGTTATTTAGCATGATTCATTTAAGCTCAGAGACAACTTCAGACAACTCCATTCGCCAAGCAAAAGCATCTTACATGACTTTGTTTGACCAATTAAATGCAGTTTTATACTACAAATGACAGGTCGCCTCATAACAAAGCAATGGTTTCTCTACAGACTGCCAAAACCAAGAGTAGAATGTCAGTATGTCCTTAATGAGAGAAGTGGCTTCTTTGTTGCCCTTCTTGACACCAAGCCATCCTCCTCAAGCCTTCATCTCACTGTGCATTTAGATGCACTCACACCTGCCCTCTGCCATTCCTGAGCCGGTTCTGCACTGTTGGTGACCCGAACTTGCAGCTGCATCCTATCTAAGGGTGTGAAACCCTTTTGATGCAATACAACGCTGACTGTATGTGTTTCCTTGCAGGAGGTAACCCTGGTTAAAAGAAGAAAACTTAAAAGCACTACTACCCTTTTAATGCAACCCGTCTGCTCTTCTAATTAGCATGACAAGAGTGATATCAGTGGTCTTGTCCTCATTAACCTTTTCTCCTGAGCTAACGAGATCATCACTGAAATGATGTTAGCAGGCCATTTTGCAGGGCTGAAATTCAGTAGCTGAAATGAAGTTATTTTTGTGATGAGGTCATTATTATGGCAGGGAATGACTTTGCAATTAATTGCAATTCAGCTGATGTCTCTTCACAATCTACAGTTAATACAAATTACCACCATAAAAACTGATTCAGCAAACTTTGAGAAAACCAAAATTTGAAGTATGCAGTACATTAAATGACACTTACTTAAATACTTAAAGTAAGTGTATGTGTAACTTGTAAACCGTTCCTTTTTTATTGGTTGTTAACAATGAAAGTATACAGTCATCCAGATTGAACATCCCTGTGGTGACTGATTCCATGGGTCATTGTACAGTCTTTCATGTTGTTCCACACATGCCTTTCTATGTACAACTACACACAACAAAGATGAGTATAGACACACACATACACACAACTAGCAGCACAGGAGGGCACCCCATCCCATGATCCATTATGCATTCTCCCTCTCGTGCGGCTGACAGTCCCTCTCAGATCACACTTTTCACTTGGGCTACTGCAGACTTCAAAAAAAGGGAGCATGTCCACCAGCATACAGCATGTAGCCACACAATCTGCATAGTACACAACACATACCAATACAGCATGAACACACCTCATCCCCCACCCCTTAAAATAAAGAAATTGTCACATCTAACTATTATGTTATTTGATAAGTTTGTTTTGTTATTTGATAGCTCTATTCCGATTCAAAAAGACATGCAATATGTGAAAGAGAACGAGAACACTGTGTGTATTGTGTATGTGTTTCTAGTTGTGAAGGTATAGTTCAGGACCACCTCCAAGGCAACGACATCATTCGGGTTAAAGGTCTGAGACTCCCCCATCTGCCTCTAGAACTAAAGAAGCACTTTAGATGATAGGTGAAATGCCTTCAAGAACCAAGGAGAAGTCCATTTAACTTCAGTTCAACATTCAAGTCTTTTAGTCTTTAACAATTTTAATAAATATGACTCAGTGACTTAATGCAGTAGTGTTCAACCAGGGCAGCCATGAGCACACATTGTTAACCATTACTACATAGACACTTATTCAATCACTTACTCCCAGTAAAAGTCGGGTGTCGAGGCTTTGCTGGCAGAACAGAAGACTTTTGGAAAGCAATGACTCAGAACTAAAACTCAACACTCCACATTCCAGTATACAGTATGTTCTGTACCACACATATGTTAAAAAGAGCAGCAGCAAATCATATATATTCATATATATATATATATATTTAGTCCTACACTAAACAATTGTGTTATTCAGTAATAAAGTGACGTGACTCACAAAATCAGTTGAATAAATTGTCTGAGAAAAGGAATAATGCCTAACAGGGCTTGAAATCCATTCCACTATGCCTGTAGCGGTTATGTCTTAATTAAAAATGTAAATACCACCCTACGTCACAAAATCTCGGGTGACCTACATTAGAATTAATGATGTCGCTGGGTAGAGCATAGGATGTTGGAGGAGCTTTCCAATGAAAGAGAATTTGAAAGAAGCTGACCCAAATAAAATCTCACCAGCAGAGAAATCATGTTATGCTAAGTAGGCCATAAAGGTACTTAAAGATTATGAAAAATTTTATTTTTAATGGATGACATGAAGCAATGAAAGACAGGCAAATCTCCTGGCCAGGGCAAGGTTTCCGCTTAGCTCATCTGTATGTGTGTAGAGCCAGAGGGCAAGTGGCTCCATACAGACATATACAGAGCGGGATCTGTATCAAGCTTTTAATGTGCAAAATTTGTGATCTGAGTTCATGAACTAAGCCCAAGAAATTGTCCCAATTTATTAGCTCAATTAGGTTGTGTTTAATGATAGATGTGTAAAACTGGTTGACAAAAAAGATTTACATACTCCTCAGCCAGTTACAAGGAAATATTATTGTTATGCTCAATCTAACTGTCAGTAAAAGACAGAAAATGAACAGCTAACGAGAGAAAAAGCACATACAATCTAATGCGATTTTGTGCTATGTCAATGGAGAAATAACTATGGTGCACAAACCTTAACACAAACTTGTCTGCATAACACTAAATGTTATGCCTACCACCAGATCCCACACAATTCTGCCTTTATTCATCTCACATCCAGTTCACACTATAAAGTTCTAACCAGGAAACACCCAAAAATAGTGCAAAAGCACATTTAGCACATGCTTGTGTTAACCCTTCAGAGATTCCACATACCAGCAGGTCAGTAGATGGGTATAGTGTACCGACAAAGGTTCATCCTAACTGTCATATGCTTTACACTGTAATATTGGTTATAAACACATTAACTAAACCAGTGCTTAGTTGATAAAATAACAAGGCCCAAAGGAGGTGAATAATAATTTAACAACCATCAATCACATCAATATAATCATCTATCACAGTAATAGGTAGGAAAGAGAAAGAAGGCTTTTTGGCTAGATTCCCCCACAGTGTAATTTTGGCCCAGTTCAATCCACACT